>CBVK0100831023.1:0-12962 GCA_900067695.1 Picea abies
GTTTCCTCTTAAGAGGTCACAAGTTCAAATCCAGAGGGGGGTAGGGTATTTATACCTCCATTGACTTTACCAGTCAAATCGTTTGGCGGAGGGGGGTACCTTGTCCCAAAAACAAGGGGGTCTCATACACCAATTTGATGTGTCTTGGCCGTGACCTTAAAAATAGATTATTATTATTATTATTATTATTATTATTCTATTCCATAACTCTCGACGTGATGTGTAATCAAGTTGATGATATAATAATAGATAAATGCATTTCTTATTGGAATGTCAAATCCATGTACTAAATTAGTATGGCGTACAAGGTCAAGATATTACTCATAACTATCATTACACATACAAAATGTTTATATAAACTAGTAATATAAAGTGGATATAAGGATTCGTTCATGTCATCTAAATGATGATATCTAAGGAAAGATTACATAATTTAACATGTATAAGTATATACGTTTAGATGCTAAGAGTTCAATAATTAACCATGGCATCGATAAATATAAGTTGCAAATATGATTTTGTATGGTAACCATGAATTTAGTTTTATGAGTAAATGGAGAGTGTTATCCTATTGTAATTTCTAATGATTAAATACAAAATTCATATCTGGTATAGTTGGGTAAAAATGATCAATAAGAAGATGATATATTGAATCTAAAAGAACATAAATTAAAATACCTCAATTGAGAGAGGCTTTTGACAATATGTTTGGCATCTAAGTTGAGCCTTGGCATAATGTGTCAATAAGTCACTAACCTCTTATGGTAGTACCATAGCCATTATCTGTAATAAAAAATAAATGATGGAGAAACTAATTGAACAAATTCTCACAATAAAATTATTTGAACAATTTTTTCGTAATAAAATTACCAAGACTAACTGAGCAAAACATGTTATTACTCTTGTTTAAAAAAAAAATAGTTGGAATAGGTGGTGTAACATAAATTCTTGTTGCAGTGGTTTCAAACCTGATGCATGATGGCCTATGAATTCTAAAATCCTTCTTCATTCCCTAAGAAATTTGTTTTCATCCTCCAACCATGTCTAGGGCCTTCAACATCATCTTTGATGTGGAAAAGCTCATAATAGTGCACCTATCATATCCATGGGATACATGTTCCCTTTATAAGGCCTATGTGAGTTTGTGACCAAATCTAGAGCCTCTCATACATTAAATCATATTTTAGGCATTATATTGGTGTTCCTCCTCATTCCATGTCTAGTGTCCCTAATACCCTTTTATGGAGCGAAAAAATTATAACATTATTATTCTTATTCACCAAATATTCCATTTAGAGAGCATGTAGAGTTGTTTCAGATACTATACATGACTCATGATCCCCCAAAACATCTTCCACAACATATGATGTTGGTATTCCTTCTCGAACCATCATGTTGAAACCTTTATTTTTTTACCTTGCAATAGTCAATTCTAACTTATGAAAACATCATGAAGTGGTTTATGGAACAAAGAAGAGGGATCTTGCATGAAGTTGATGGTTAAAAAATGTGCACACATTCCATTTAAAGTACCCTTAATTCCTTTTGAACTATCATGTAGACTTGAATTTTGCCAAATAAGAATTAAAAACAAAAACTCATGCACTTTATAAATGTAGATTCATCAATAATGGGAACACATTATTTTTAACAAAAATATATATAAATTTTGAAACAAATTTCCACGAGTAAAATTTATGAAGAGTAATTTACTAGTTTGTCTATGGCTTTTTACTCCAACATCTATTTTTGACACTATTTACATAGTTGGAAAGATCTTGAAGAGATATACAAGTTTTATGTTGTTAAGTTTATATCTTTCTTGATATACATTGTCTTGTTTTCAAAATAATATAAAAATATAAGTCTTTTGATAGGAAAAAAAATATTTGACATTTTCTCACAACTTTTTTTAACAACATCCATTTTTGTTTCTCTTTAGATAACTGCAAAGATCTTGGAGTGATATACATCATTATTGTTATACAAATTTTTTTGTGTCTATATATATGTTTTTTTGTTTTACAAAAGAATAAAAAAAAAATGGCAAATAGGATACACTTTTGAAGGTTGTACTTTGTTTTATGCATCCATTTTAAATAAAATGGTAAATTTAATAATGGGATTACACCCTTAAAAATGATTCTCTATGAACCTTTTATTTTCTAATGGAACCTTAACTGCCATATATTCCCTATAGAGGGAATATATTGTCTTTGATTGGAATACTAGTGTCATCATAGAGGCTTTGTGCACTAGGTATGGATCACATTAAGCTCTTAACCATGGTCCAATGTAGAAAATAAACACATTACGCCCTATGTGAACATTCTACATCTTATGGGATAGGAACAAGGCCTTGAACCACCATTTATGCTCTATAGATAGAATTTTGGGGCTATGAGTGGGTGATGATTGCCATTAGGATTTTTTCACTCAAATAATGATTTCAAGGACTTTATCATGGTCTAGGTAGGAATTTAAAGGACTTGTGACCCTAAATGAAGCTCTTAGGCAGTTTTAGGAGGTTTTTCACATGAGGGGTAGGTATCATAGAATTGACCATTGTAGGAAAAGGAAAACAAGGTAATTAGGTTTTAAATGAGGCTTATATTGTTCATGGTCCATGAACAAGGCTAAAAAACCACCACATGACCCATCTAAGTTGGATATTTCTCCCCCAAGTGAAATATAGGTGCTATTATCGATTTTTCTAATTATGAATCTCATCATAACGAAATGTAAGTATTTGATTTCATTGGTGAAGAAATTAATTATTTTGTTAAGGTTAAAAGAACATTAAAATAATTAAATTCATATTAATATTTAAAAATATAAAAAATATTAAGCAAACTCAATAAACAAAATAAACAAAATCCCATGTCTAGAATTTATAGGGAGCTTAGTCCCCATATTTGATGTAATGATTGTAACATGCAACCAAACCCTTTATAAAACAAATTTTGAATTAAGAAATATGTTTACATTAGTTCCATTGAAAATACAAAAATACAATTACTCAATCATATTTTTCTTATGCCCCAAGGGGTGTCATAAAAGAGATCCAATTCACAGTTTAATACTTACTGTTGACACAGATTGGTTGCTGGAAGATGGCATGTTACACTTGGTAGGGTAAAGCAATTGTCCATAGTCATCAAACATCTACCTGCAATATTTTTCTCCCGATAAGAGCTTGCGACATTTTGAGACTATTGGAATATCTTGTGCATCTGAACTTGATCTTGAATCACGATCTTGCAAAGTTCAATGAACAATTATTCAACTGCACATGCATACATAACATAAATTCAATAAGATAAATGAATTGTAAATAAAATCTAAACTTACTACAATCAACAAGGGAGAACTTGAAGCACTTGCAATGATATGGAATTTGAAGAATTGGCCATTTTATATTATAATTATTTTCATGCATTCGAGCTAAAACCATCATCTTGGGAAGCGTAGAACAACCTAACCTCAAACGGAATTTTGAATGACTTTCAAAATTTAACGTTGTGCCTAATTATATTATGACGCCTCGGTGCATATGGATACCAAAAACACATCGGTGCGGTAAATTATGTGAGGCATCGAAGAGTCACCTACATTGTTACCTCTGCAAAACAAAACCTTTGCAAAATTTAAATGCAGATATTTGTATTTTCATTTTGTGAATTAAATTGTTTGTCGATGTGTTTTCACTTAAACACTGCATGGGTGCTATATAAATTGTATAACACACTGATTAAGTAAGTTACAAAAAATAGTGTGTGCGTTTATAATCAATGAGTCGAAATATGCTATGACAAATTAAGTAAGCATTTTAGTCGTTATTGCCTCGACAAAGCAAAGCCTCCACAAATTTTAAATGCACATGTTTCCATTTGCATTTTGTAGATAAGTTTGTTTGTCAGTGTGTTTTTACGTAAACACCACACCGGTGTACTATATACTGTATAACACATGGGAAAAGTAAGTTACGAAAAAAAAAACAATGTGTGAGTTTATCATCAACGCCATGAAATATACAATGAAAAAATGAGTGGGAATTTCAGTTTTTCTAAATATATGTGTTTATAAATTAAAACCCTATTCATTCGTTCATTCTTTTGCCAAAATTTAGAGGGGAGATTTGTGCAAGAGAGATTTACCAACAAAAACTTCAGAGTGAGTGGATTTTTTGAAGAGCCAAATTCGAAAGAGATCATCGTAGGTCACATACAAATTTGCAGAGGAGAAATTTTAGGTATGTAATTTTATTCTATTGATCATCTTAATCTTTGCTCTATTTGATTCAAGCAATTTTCAAAGCATTCTAAAAAAAATAAAAGGGTTTCATAGTTACCTTCGATATTGGAAGTCCTAGCTTCCTTGTTGTTTCTCTTGCTTTCCCTCTCTATATTTCACAATGAGATTTTTTTTAAGCAATAGATTTTTATAGAGTTTCTTTACTTATATATGGGGCGTTTGGTATTTTTTGTAATGGGACCACTCATTGCATTGGATCCCAAATCGACTTGTCGCTGTTATTTTTATTTTTTATAAATGCCTTCATGGTTAGCGGTGTGCACTATATAGGGATAGAGCACCGGTGCACATATTCATGTCAACAACACCACTGAATTTTAAATGGATTTTTTTTTTTTAAATCGCTTTCATGGTTAGCGGTGGGCACCTTACATGGATAGCACCGATGCACATGTTCATGTCAACAACATCACTAAGTTTAAAATAGAAATAATATTGCTTTTAATATCAAAATTGTAATGTTTTAAATTTGTTCATGGATCGGTGGTGCATTATAAACAATACTCATGCACTATTGCTTCTATTAATTTATAAAGCACTGTGTGAATATAACAATTTGTAAATAAACTTTTTTGATTTTGCGAAAGCATTGCTATCATATACCAATGCGTATACATATGATTAATGCACCAATGCATACTGATTTATTATACGCATTGATCTCTTGTTTTGTAAAGAAAAAAATTGATTTTTATATTTGATGATTCCTAACTTTTATTTTTTCAGGGAGATTATGAAATTTCCAAGGGGCAAACGAGGGGAAAACCAATACATGTTAGTAGGGATGTCCAAAAAAGTGTAGAAGGAGATGATAAAATAAATGAACATAATTGCATCATAGGAGGAACCATCCCAACGACAACATGCATCCGAGGTGTGTAATCATTCATTTATTCTTTTATGTACATTGAATTTAATTATTGCATGAAATATATATTTTCAATTGTTTTATTGTAGAAAAAAATGGAACCCATTCAACACATAAGACATGACAACAAGGAATAAAAGGGTTGATCGTAAACTTTTTGAGTACTTACATTTTTGGCCTTACTTAAGATTTCATGTTTGTTGTGATTTTTATATTTAAATAATTAATTTACTCTTGTCCGTGGATGTCTTCTAATAGGTGTTGACATAGAAAGAGGAGTCAACCAATGAATTGATAGGCATTGGGTTAAGTATGGGTTGCAAGTATATGTTGAAGTATCAAGGTTTAATTGAACAATATGTAAGTAGTTATGTTGTTTAACTTACCTTGTTTTATAATTAATGGAACAATAAGAAACCTTTATATTAATTATATCAACTGTGCTTTGTCATTGCATATTAGATATGCAGGAAACAAGGTATGGAGTGCAACCAACATAAGAGATTTTGACAGAAGGCATGAAGCATGGACTTGAAAGACTATGTATTGTTTATGCAATACTCATTGCTATGATACTTTTTTTTATTTACACAATCATGTATATTCTACTATATATAAATGCAGATATACATATTACACATTATTTCTATGTTTATAGATGGAAGATGAAGATGCAGAACATAAAAAACAAGGCTGGTCAAGAAAGCACAAGGTTAAATAACCAAAGTACAATATCAACTACAAATAATGAAGAAATGAGGCATGTACACAACTCGAGCGATAACAATAGTTCAAGTGATGAATGTCAATCATTATAATTGAATGTTACTACACGTTATATGTTTTGGAATATTTGTATGTGATAATCAAGGATTTTGTTTAATGTACTTGACATATTGTTCCAATTGCACGAGGACATGTTACTAATAAGTGTAACAATTACATATTGGTTGCATTTTGATTATTATGAACCTTTACGTCGTCCCATTTCGTATGATGACGGGTCTCTTATTCATATGTAATAAAATAAGTTTCTTATTATATTGCATTATCAACTGTTGTAAAATGTTGTGTTGTTGTTTAATTAATATGTGGATGATTTACATCGTTACAAATAACAAAGGTGTAATCCGTTGGATAACACATTAATGCAATCATTATATCAAAATGCAATAACAATAACGTAAAAAACAACATTATTATAAAAATATTTGATCTTGAGATGATTAATTGAAAATTTGTAAAATAAACAATTAATTAAAATATATACATATCGATAATTGAAAATTTGTAAAATAAACAATTAATTAAAATATATACATATCGATGCACTATATTCTTATGAACTCATTAAACGATGTGTGCCATAATATAAAAAACAATGCATTTTAAGGAGCTGTACACGTTGGTGCTTATTAATTATATTGAAGCACCGGTGCCAAATATTGTGAAAAAAACATCGTTCCTTAAATGACATAACATACGATTGTATTTATCATTTCAAAATTTTACGGTGTGCATGTTTACAATACGCACTAGTGCTCTAAATATAATACATGAACCAATGCTTTATATATAATATATGCATCAGTGCTTAGTAATAAATAATGGCGTTGGTGCATGTTTACAATACGCACTAGTGCTCTAAATATAATACATGAACCAATGCTTTATATATAATATATGCATCAGTGCTTAGTAATAAATAATGGCGTTGACATCTCACCTCGAATATTCACAATTTCACTACCTTTCGGTGCACAAGGTAGTACAGGCACTAATGCATACAAATTATTCAAGCACCAACGTGCCATAAAAATATAATGACCTGATGCGTAATACTTATAAGAGCACCGGTGTGGCATATAAAAAACAGTACAAAAGATGCATACATAAACTAAAAAAGCACTGATGTTGCATACAACAAAAAATGCAGAACCAACGCATAATAATTATAAGAGCATCGGTGTTGCATACAACAAAAAAAGGTGAAACCGGTGCATACTAATTATAAGAGCATTGATGCTTTTTAGGTTTATGTACACAATGGTGCACATTGCGTAAGAGCACACCAATGCGTTTTAATTGACAAAAACCTCCACCCACCCATTTTTTTTTTGTTATATGGAACATCCATTAAAACCTCTACTTCGAATAATGGAGGTATTTTTGAAAATTTTTCCAAATCTTGTAACACTAAAAACCTTTGTTACAAGGTGTTTTCCTTGAAGTGGATATTTAAATTTTTTGAATGAAAGAAGATTACAATGTAGGATACCTTCCATGTGATACAACAACCTCGATTGCTTTCTTCTTTTGGGTCCCCTTGAAGTGGATATTTAAATTTTTTGAATGAAAGAAGATTACAATGTAGGATACCTTCCATGTGATACAACAACCTCGATTGCTTTCTTCTTTTGGGTCCTTTCTTAGCCAATCTCTCTTCAATCTAACAACATCTCAATTGATTTTCTTAGTGAGAGAAGAATACAACAACAACAACTCTTTCCTCGAACCTCACAAAAGGGAATTGGCATTATGAGAGGATAGGTGCACAATGGACACTCGTAGAGCATAACAATTTAATAACATAAACCTAGGATGAGTAGTGGAAGATGAAAAATGAATGAGGTAATTGCCTTTGGATAGTTGTTTTAATCGTCTAAAATGACCATTCCCATGCTCAAGACAGTCAAATAACAAACAATGATAGTTATTAACTCATACATAAATGAGGGTATACTTCATCTATTTTTGAGTATTATCAATTTGCATAAAAACATGCAAAATTTGTTTACACCACTACTTGGATTTTGAAAGAAACATTAAAAAATAATTTAAACATTTAATTTTTTCATAACAACACTATCACAACATTACTCAAATATATTTATAAATATACCATTACTTAAATATATTTACAAATATTAATATGTTTTAAGAAAATAACTAAAAAGCCCACCCAATCAATATTGTGATTTTGTCTAGACCAAGTGTGATATCTTCAAAAATGATGAATACTATATGATGTCTAAACTATGTATTGAGATGATATCATAAAACAAAACTATCCCTTTATGACGATATATTGTTGAGAGGGAGTCTACTCTTATGTTCACATCAATGAAGTTGGAACTAAATATAACAACGTCCACTTTCTAGAATAAAATTTCAAATAGACTTCTTAAAAACCTTTGAATCATCAATGTGGAGTAAAAAATGACTTTTCCCTACAAATGGGACATTCGCTATCTCAAAAACTTATGTGATAGGATAAATTCAAGGAGATAATATGGTTCATGAGTGTACCTCTTGCATGGCTTCTTGGTAGGAAAAGTACTCTTTTATTACTTGCTTGATTCACTAAAACATTACTTACTTTATTGACACAAATATGCTCTATTATTTATTTAATTGATAAAATCTTTTTAAAAACATTTTGTATTATAAAAAGTGTGTATACATACATATGTAAATAATGATGCTATGCTTTATTTTATTTTATATGGATATTTTTTTTTCAAAGATAATAATATTTATTATGTGTATGTGGAAAAATATATAATATCACTATATTTTATTTTTGAGAGATTAGATATCTTTATTTTTGCCAAAGAATTTATTTTCTAAATATTAAAAAAAAAACTTTATTAATAATTTTTTTTAACAAATATCAAATAAGTAAATATATCATTATTAAGTAATCTTATTTGAATTTTTATGTGGGAATATAAATTAAGTTTAGTTTTTATATGATATTCTAATATTATTTTTATAGAGATAATATTAATGTATTTATTTCAAATGAATATTAATCTCATTTTATAGTTTTAATAAATGAATTTTGATTAACGTTTTAATCATCATTATTCTTTTTCATCTTTTTATCTACCCGTGACATTCACATTTACACTTTATATACGTAATTAAGACCCATGACCATCAAAATTAACCAAAAACAAAATATTCCCTTTAAAACTATCTCACTAAATTGATGACAAACTTTTACTTTAATCACAATTCCATAACAAAAATAACATAAACTCCTTCTTACATCATCTTACATGTTGATCCCCTCAATTACTTCAACATTTTCATTTATCCATTTCAAAAATATATACAATGTTAATCATCTCACTAAAATTATACTACATAGACAAATAGTTTTTCCTAATCTGATTAATTGACTTTCCCCTCCAACCAAAGGGTTCACTAATCCCTCCTAAAAAACCACTAATTATTCTATTCAAAGAAAACAATACTTACAATACTATTTAAAATACATATAAAAGGATAACCCACTCATGCATACATGTATGTATGATGTGTTGAAGTACTTTGAGCCTCAATAGTTTGAACCTAGAATCGAATCAAATGACCACCTAAACTTTGTCGTGCAATGCCACGTAAGCTATGGTACGAGGTAGCATCATGGGCACGCTTAAAAGGACCCTTTTAGTCTAAAGCATAAAAATATCTCAATCTCTATCTCAACAGGAAGAAGATGATTGGTTATGGTTAATGATCAATGGTTGGGAATTTATGGTCAAATTTTCATTTTAGAATCTTTAAAGTGATAAGTTACTTGTAATAGAGCTTGACTTTATTTTTATCAAAAGTATAAGAGAGGTTTTTATAAAGAAAAGTTAGATATATACGACTCTCAATTTTATTGAAAAATATTTATATTACATGATTAAGAAGTGGTGATGATATTCTTCATGAAAATAAAATTTAATTATCTATTTAAATGATATGCTCAACCTCGTGGTTGTTACCACCATAACCAATAAGTTAACTGTTGTGATGGACAGAGATCCTAACCACTCCCAATGCCATTAGCTTCCCACCAATTGAAATGTTGATCAACCACCACTAAAAGTTAAATTAGAAACATCTTTAATTTTTCAGTCCAACCAACAATAAGATACCGTATTATTTACAATTTCATTTTTGTTTTTTAACACATTAAAATTAGAAATTGTTTTTTATAACTCCTTTGTCTTTAATTTGTGGTTGTTATTGCATTCAAAAAAACGATGTGCATTTTACAACCCAATGTTGAAGAGATTGCAACATACGTTTCATGTTTGTAACAATGACATCAACATATGTTGGCCTAATCATCTCTCTCTCTCACTCACACACATATATTGCACATCATCATAAATCCATCTCAACTTGAGATCTTTTAAGCACTAAGAGATTTGCATCTCATTTCTTTTTTAGATCCTTCTTGATGCTTAATAGATCCAAAGTTAAGATGGATCTATGTTGGTATATATGATGATGCAAACGATCTTATTACAATAACTGTGTTAGGATTTCATTCCGCATTAATAATATTCATGAATTAAGGATTTCTTGGTTCTAGGTATTATTTATTGTAAGTCGTACTCTAAATATGCTTAGAATTGACCATTTTTCGACTAATCAAAATAATGGGAAGGGAAATCGACATTTTTAGCTTGAAATTTGTCAAGAATCATTTTGGTTCAATGAAATTACAAACATTAGATGTTAACATTGCACAATCCGATTAAAGTAAGGGAAGTCGAGGGTGCTTGATCCATTTATGCATCAAAAACAACAATTTCATCATTTAAAATTGCAATTTTGGCAAAGATTGCTTCGTCAAATTCCAACGATGACAAACAAAAAAAGATAAAAAATACAATATGTTGAACCTTCTTCTTTCTTATAATATTGAAAATAGTGCATTGTTAGCAATACTTATCATATATTTTTTTAAAACTTAATATAGTCATTGAAATCACTTTTTTTTTTTTTTAATCAGTAGAAAAATCACTCGTAAAATTATATTAATATAATGTTTACATCTTCAAAAAAAGATAAGAAACAATACAATTCTGCACTGGTCCTTCTCCACAATAAACCACCCAATTTTTTTTTTCAGGACTATCTCTATCATATGACTTTTTGATCGATCGAAAGAGGTCAATACAAAAACTACTCGAAGATCATACCATGTTCAAGGAAACAACAAATAAAAAACATTCACTCAGTCTGAAAACCAAAAATTAGAACAGATTTAAATGTAAAGCTGGGCCCTCACTTACTCCATTCCAAGTGTAGTAGATCAGTTTCCCTTTCGGCGAAGTAAGGGCTCTCTTAGAGAGCAAATCAACCTCCTTATTAGATTCTCTATAAATATGATGAAAGTTAATACCTTGAAAGGCTGCCATCTGCTCTTTTATTCTAGTCTTCCATGCTTCGATATTGATGGCTTGAAGGTTCCCTTTTGTGTTTAGCCAGTCAATGATCACTTTAGAATCCCCCAAAACCCGTAAATTTTTTATATCCAAAAGTCTTGCTATTGTGAGTGTTGCCCAAGCACCCATTAATTTTGCTTTTGAAGTCTTGCTATTGTGAGTGTTGCCCAAGCACCCATTAATTTTGCTTTTGTGTTTGACCCTGCACCACAATTTATAAACCACTTGTAATCCGGTGCCTCATTGCATTTTAGTGTGCCTCCTGCATCGCCACTGGTCCCTCCTGCTTCTTGAAAAGGTAACTACTTTTATTTGGTATGTTCATGGAAAGATAACTACTTTTATTTGGCGTGTTTTTACTTCATATGTGGGGCATTGTGAACCTCAACTCTGCAATAATAATACAAATACTTACTTTAACACAAATGAGAGAGATTTTAATGTTTGCCTCTTCCATACTAGATTTTTTTTTTTTACCCATTACTCTAGTGTAATCCTCGCTTTTAAATAAAATATAATTTAAGAATACACCTTCTCTAGGAAAGTGGGCACTCGATGCATTGCAGGTTGTACAATAAGCACAAGTCATGACCAAGCCATACACCAAATTGGTGTATGAGACTCCCTTATTTCCTCTACGAAAAACACACATTCTTAATCATTAGGCCCACTCAAGCTCTACGTTGTTGAACCTAAACATTATTAAATGTATACAAAGAGCCATCTTAACCTAGATTTATGAAGCTTCATGAAAAATGAAATCTCTATAATAAAATAAAAATAAAAATAAAAATAAAAATTACATCTTAATAAACTTGTTTTTTTAAATAATTAATATATTATATAAATTCATACTAATAAACAATAAACAGTTAATAATATATCGAAATTAATATAAATGAATAATACAAACGAGTCAACTTCGAGATTTTCTTTTTAAATTATTTTCTATTAGTGAACTTATACCGCATTAAAATTAATATTACATTAAAACTATACTTCTACTTAACTATTACGCTACCGTCCATATATCTACTTCCAAAAACCTAGGACCTTGAATTTAAAATTTTATACACAATGATGGCAATTTTGATAAATATAAAATTCAAATAAGAAACATTAAGCCATTGAGGTACTGACACGTAATTTCAAGTCAAGCAATGAGATACAACCACATGGATAAATATGAACCAATAGCATATGGCCACAAAGAATCATACGGCCCATTAAAAACACATGCTTCTTGAGCTTTAAATATCCGAATTCCAAATGGCGGTTAGCAGCCAAATATTTTTTTCCTAATAATAAGTAAAAGGACGTTGAAAATAAAATTCCTGGTCCAAGCCTCCCGGTTAAGTCGGTGCCGGGCCTAAACCCGAGGCTCGACTAACCATGGTTAAAACGCCAAGCAGATCAAAGGCTTTTAAGATCAGTAAAGCTTTCCCCGCTCTCCCAAGTGTCCATTTTTCCTTCAATTTTCTTAATACTTCTTCATTCTCATGGCTTCTATGTACAAATTCGGCCATTTTTTAGCTCCCCTCGCGTTT
>CBVK0100831024.1:0-14087 GCA_900067695.1 Picea abies
TTCTGAACAAATTCAGGTAATCTATCTGCATTTCATTATTTTTTGAAGTCTGTTTGCAGGGCTTGGGTGTGTTCGAGGGAAATTATCCGTTTTCTATGTTTAAAGGGCACTGGGCTTTAGCCGACGGATTTCTGTGAATCAGAGAGCATGGCTTGATTTTGCATAACTTCGTTAGGGTTTCCAGGGTTAGGGTCTGTGCGGATCATAGTGTGATCCGATCTCGCGGTGGTTGGAGAAGATAGACTATTAAAGGTTAAGTACAGCGCGCATACATGTCCCTTCAGCAATCAAAAGCGGAGAAGAACGAGTCCCAGCCGAGGAAGCTTGGAAGATCAAGCGGAGCTGGACATCAGCAGCAGACACTTAAAGGTGCCGAGTTGGGAGGGCCCGGCCCTCATTCTTCCTCTAATAGAGGGTATGTATGATCTACTTCACTTCGTTTTCTTGTATGTTTTATTTTCTTCAGACACATCTTTTCAAATCCCTTGTAGAAAATTATGGTGATAAACCCTCGACATAAACAAAGGCTTCTTTTGTTAAATTGTTTTTCCGCACTAAATTCACCGGCTAGCATCGGTTTTCTTTCACATTTTAATGCTGTTAATACTCCTAGATTGATTTTAGGTAAACCCTTAACTCGGAAAAAAATCACGGGGATTTATTGTATGTAATGATATATCTAAATCATGCCATTGGGGTTTTTACAGAGTTTTTTTTGTTTGTAAAGCAATTTGATGGTCAGCGTCGGGGAAACCTCCGGAATTGTTAGGTTAAAACTCTTTCTCTACAGTTCTCTGTTTGGAAAGTACATCTACCAGTGTCCTGTTAACTGTCTTCTCAGGACAATTTTAGGAATCCCTTATACTGTGTTTATCGCTATGTTTGCTGTACATGCCTCACCGCAAATGCATTTAGTTTGTTCTTTGTGACTTTTATCATCAGGTACCGAAGAAGGAACCCTAGTCATCAGCTCTCTAGTTTTTTCATGAGGAATTCACTAAATCTGTAAAGCTTCTAATAAGTAGACTGTAGCTCTGGTTTAAAGCTTGAAGCCTGGTAAAGGCGATCCTTTAGTTGCCTAATTCTTTTGAATGTTTTAAAGTAAATATCTAGTTTATGGATTATGTGTTAAAATAGAAGTAATAGCTATTGCATTTCCTTGTCTTTTTTTGCTTTTTGATTTAAATGTTGTATAATCTCACGGTTCACCAGTTTGCTGGGTAGGCAGCCTCACTATCTGGGGTTGGGTGAAGTTCAGACGTGTGATTCTTTGTTGGTTCCTTTGATCTCACAATACTTACTAACTAGGTTTAGCTCGATTAGTTGACTGGAAATTAGAGTATTTGATAAGAAATAAAATTTTCCGTTTTTCTTACAAGCAATTAAGGTTTAGTTAACACAAGGGGGAAAGTCCTCGCTGGTTGGAGAACTTTAAAACCTGGTGTTTTTGATCAGATTGTTGATATTTATTTGTTTCTTTCCAGTGGGAAGCAAGCAAATGGGCCAGTGGGTCAGTCTAGAGGAAATTCCACTCTAGGCCATCCTCAACCTAATGCTAATCCGAAGATTCAAAATGGTGGGCATATTCAGAGGCAGCAAACAGGAGCAAATCCCACTGCAGGATCCTCCCAACCTAATGCTAATTTGAAGATTCAAAATGGTGAGAATACTCAAAGGCAGCAAACAGGAGGAAACTCGTCTGTGGGCCCCGCTCAACCCAATGTTAATCAGAAGATTCAAAATGGCGGGCATACACAAAGGCAGCAATCAGGAGGAAATCCCCCTGTAGGGCCCTTTCAACCCAATGCTAATCAGAAGATTCAAAATGGTGGGCATTCTCAGAGGCAGCAACCAGGACTAGAATTGCCAGGTAGCACTTTGAGAATACACTTCTAGGTTTGTCACTTGTCAACACTTATGATCAGATGAGCTCAATTTTTTCTTGATCTGTAATTAGGGCCTGCAGATACATCTAGTAGAGGGCTTACCTCAACTACAACAAAGAAGTCTAATTCACTTCCTCCAAAAGTCAATGGGCCTCTTCTAAAACCTCCGATTTCACTCGCTTCAAATGTGAATAGTGCTGAAGAGGCATCTTCGGTGACTACAATAGGTACTGAATCTTTCATTATCATTTGATGTTATTTGTATTATCTAGTGTTTTGTATTATCTACTTTGCTAGTGTTTTGATATGAATGTTATAAGTGTGATGAATCATTACTGCATGCTTGTTTATAAAACTTTGTTTGCTTCTAAATAGCAGTGCCTGGAGAGAGTCCCAGTGCAATGGTTCCACAGTCCTTTCCATTACAGTTTGGAAGCTTCAGTCCACTCTCAGTGAGCGATTTGCAGGTAGGGATGTTGCAAAGTGAATAGAAAGCAAATTAGAATTTTGATTCATGCATCCTAACGTGAACCTCCATGCAGTCATAATGTAATTGACCGGCTCCTATTTGTCTTGGATTCCAGGTTCCTGCACGGACATGCTCAGCACCTCCTAATTTCAATGAACAAAAACGTGATCAGGTTTGTAGACATTGTTCTAGTTTTGGCCTCCACTATTTATTAAATCATTTCCCTGTTATTATTCTCTATCTTGTTTGATGGAGATCTATTCTCCTGGAGGATTGGGTTCTGTTTTCCCAGCGTATGGACGTTTATACCGTCTTCCCCTTATGCAGGCACGCTTTAGTGCTGCAAATGATGTGCCTGTTGCGAAAGTGCCAAGTGCTTCGTCTGGGACACAGCAGCAGATGGAGGTTGGATGAGCAGACATTTTCCTGTTTCCTACTAATTTTCTATTTCTCCTATATTAAAGCAAATATTAAATGCTCTTTTATGTTTTCCTTTTGTCCCAATTGGATCAGGTTGTTTCAAAGCAAGCTGTGAGCACATTGGAGCCACCAGTTGAAGGCAAGAGAAATTTGCAAGAAGTTAAATCTGAGATTCCTGTTGTTTCAACAAAACAGCGGCCTGGATCAGAGATTTCATCATCTTTGCCAGTCCAACCAATACCTGCACCAAGTTCCCAAGTGCAATCTCAATGTTTGACCCCAGGACCGGCGTCATTGCCTCTCCAGTTAAAGGTGCCACCAGCAGTACAGCCTCAACTCCAACAACAAATCTTTGGTTCTCAGAATCTGACGACAAATACCTTGCAATCACAACAAGGATTGATGCATCAAGTTCATGGTTTAAGCTTTCCACAGACTTTGGGCCCACCTTTAACGCATATTATACCTCAACAAGTTAATTCTATGGCAAGTCATATACCATCACAGCAATTTCCTTCATTAAATCCCCAGACACCCTATCAGATAAATCCCCAGACACCCTATCAGATAAATCCCCAATTAGGTGGTTCAGTTGGAACCCGTTTATCGGCCTATATGCCCGCTCCACCAACAAATCAGTATATTCCCCAACGTACCAATACTGTCAAAATCACTCACCCTAAGACTCATGAAGAGCTGAAGTTTGGTCCAAAGGGTATGAAGTCAGATTCACAAACGGACAATAGTGTTGTGACATCAACTAAAGATTCTATTCCTCCATCAGGAGGACTGCCTACATACAAACCTGCACATTCAGGTTCTGTTGCTTTAAGTGGTTCGTGCCCAATGAATTTCTACTCATCAATACCAGCTGGGTCATATGGCAACATTCCATCTACTTTTCATCAGCCTCCAAAGACAAAAGCAGGCATATCAAATGATTCACGCCCATTAACAGGACAAAGTAAATTGGCTACGATCCCTTCTGGTGAGATGTTGGATATATTGAAACCAATCCCTCAGGCTGCAGAAACCACCGTGGCTCCGGTGCAAGTTCTGGATGGAAAGAATAATTCCTTGCCAGAATCGGTTGGCAATGAATCAAGTTCTCTTGGAATTGCAGTTGTCACAAGGGAAGATAATTGTAGTTTACTGTTGTCCATTAGTCCTCTATCTGAAGTATCGGCTATAGATAAAGCAGATGGAATTAAATTGTCACCAGTGAACATGTCTGCTGTGACAGGATGTAATCTCTCTGATGGTATGGTTTCAAATTGTTCTGTTGTTTCTGCTCTTGAGTCTGGATTAAGTCATCATGCTAGTGAAAAGCAGAAAATCATACCTGTAAAACAAATAGGTCTTTCAACAAGTGAATGTTCCAATAAGATGACAAAATCTGAGCACAAACCTAAAAAGCAGCAGATGCAACAGCAGGTGTCAATTTTAGGAAGCTCTTCAAATATGCAAAGGGAGTCGAAAGGAGAGGTGGTGGCAGAGGCATCTGAACTTAGTGGTTCTCGCAGGCAGGCAGAGGAGTTACTTTTGAGTCGGACTTCATTATCTACCTCAACAGCTCCTTTAGTGGCAGCCCCACAAAAGACAGTTAAAGCTGTTGATGGAAGGGCTACTTCTGAGCTGGCTATAGAAACAGTTCTGCATTCTTCATTGCCAGGGCCTGATTCTGCTGCCCATCCTTGTGGTTCATTTAGCAATCCCACAAAATGTGAAAAGATACCATTGCCAAAGAAGTCATCAGGAAACATGGTTAATGTTATGGACACTCCTTTAAGGATATCAGGAGTTTCAGCATCCGCAGATGAGATTGCCGAAAGAGATATGTCAAGGGGAACCTCAGAACCTTTACAAGATTCAGAATCTGTGAATGAATTGATCATTGCTGATGTGTCTTCATATTCAGGGAGCTCCAGTGAGGGATCTGAAGGAAAAACAGAAACTTCTGGGCTAGTTACAGAGTTTTCTACAAAGGATGCTGGTGTAGTAAAGAAAGCAGCAGAAGATATGAAGTTTGATAACAATACTGTTCTTGTAGGATCATCGAAGAGTTCAACATGCAGTGATGATGTCATTAAATCAGATTCAAAACTTAGAGGTGTGAAGAATAAACAATCTGAATCAACAGGCAATAATGCTAACCAAAACTGCAGCAACATTTTTAAGTCTGTAATTGGAGAGAAGCAAGATCTTGGACATGTTCTCCATCCTGAGCATGGGGCTGTGGTGGTTTCTGATTCTCCATCTGCGTTGTCAAGTTCACCTGATGCTGACATAGACAAAGAGCTGACTTATTTTGACAATTCTATTATTGGAAAAGAAAAAGCTAGTTTGCACGCCGGGGAGAGCAAAATTAATGGGATGCATGACAGTGGGTTGGCATCTCAACTGGCTACACCTGACAATGGCACAATGGTTGTTGATCAAAATCTGCTTAAAGATAAAAAGGGTAAAGTGTTAGTTGCATCTGAGCAGTCAACAGTAGATTCAGGCGAAGTGGCTGAACGGGAATTGCAATCAGAAGCTCCAGCAGTGCTCCTCAAAGCTGATATGGCTATTTTGGAGGAAAAATCAGGTTTTCTATCCGGTAACAAACTTGTTGACTGCAAACAATCTTCTGGATATAGAAACAAAGGTAGGGTTAACCATGATAGTGCTAAAGTACTCGGGGAAGGGTCAGCTGCCAATGTAAAGGCAATTGACACACAAGGTAAGGTTCAAGTATCCACCACTAATAGTGACATTTGTGAAATGGCTGCTCAACTTCAGGTGTCATCTTTGCCTGTTGAAAGTGAAAGCAAGCAGGATTTAGTTGGTAGATTGACAGAAAAGGAGAATAAAAGTTCTTCCAATGTTTCTACCAAGAACAATGTTACAAACATTGTTGATGCTACCAAGGTAGTTGCCAACAAGAAGAAGAAAAAGAAGGAACTTTTCAGTAAGGCGAATGCCGCAGCTCCCACAGGTGATTTATATAATGCATATAAGGTTCAAGAGGAGAAGCAGGAAGATGTGAACCCTCCAGAACCATCCAAAGAAGTAGTACTAGTAACTGATGTTGTCAAGAATAAGATTTCTTCAAAGGAGCCTGAGAAGCAAGTCCTGAAAGAAGTGGATGACTGGGAAGATGCAGCTGAGCTTTCAACTACTATGAATCAAGTAGCTACATCAGTTATTAAATGTTCAGGAGACAGAAAGTACTCCAGAGATTTTTTGTTGACAATCAAGGATCAGTGCAAAGATCTACCAATTCAATTTGAAATTTGTTCAGACACTATTGAATTACTTGGAAATTCTCAGGCACTTGCTAGTCATGTAGGAGAGGGTGATGCATTAGCAAGCAATGCAAGAGGTCTTGACAGGCAGTTGAGTGGGAGTCATCGACTTGAACGTCGTGGGAGCAATATAGCCAGTTTAGAGGATGATAGATGGGCCAAGCCGGTGGATGCTTTTCCTGCTGGCCGTGATATGCGGATGGATGTGGGTCTTAGTGGTTCCTCTGCTGGGTTTCGATCTGGCCAAGTTTATAATACTGGCTTTGGAAGGAATGCCCGTGGAGCACAAATGAATATGAATGGCATCCTTCCACAAGTTGGACTAGTGAGGAATAATTCTGATGCTGATAGATGGCAGCGTGCTTCTGGTTTGCAGAAGGGTTTGATTCCTCCTCCACAGTCGTCTCTGCCCACAATTCATAAATCAGAGAACCGATATGAAGTGGGCAAGGTTTCTGATGAGGATCAGTCGAAACAAAGACAAATTAAATCCATCCTTAATAAATTAACACCCCAAAACTTTGACAAACTTTTTGTACAGGTCAAAGAAGTAAACATTGACTCTGCACCATGTCTTCATGGTATAATATCTCAAATATTTGACAAAGCCTTGATGGAGCCAACGTTTTGTGAAATGTATGCGAAATTCTGTGTTCAGCTTGCTGCTGGTTTACCAGAATTTTATGAAGATAATGAGAAGGTTGTTTTCAAGCGAGTTCTTTTGAACAAATGTCAGGAAGAATTTGAAAGAGATGAAAGAGAACAGGCAGAAGCTGAGAAAGCTGAAGAGCATGGTGAAAAAAAGCTTTCAGCAGAAGAAAGACAGGAGAAGAAGGCTGCAGCACGACGGCGAATGCTAGGAAATATAAGGTTTATTGGTGAACTCTATAAAGAAAGTATGCTTACTGAAAGAATTATGCATGAGTGCATCAAGAAATTAATTGGTGAATTTCAGCATCCAGAGGAGGAAAATGTTGAAGCTTTGTGCAAACTGATGAGCACTATTGGTCATATGATTGACCATGCAAAGGCCAAGGAATTTATTGATGCTTACTTTGATAGGATGACGAAAATGTCCAATAACCAAGGGCTTCCCTCTAGGCTGAGGTTCATGGTGAGGGATCTAATTGATCTGAGGAAAAATGGATGGCATCAAAGGAGAAAAGTTGAGGGCCCCAAGAAAATAGAGGAAGTGCACCGAGATGCTGTGCAAGAACTACATGGACAGGGAGGCCGTTCTCGAGGTACCAATATGGGACATTCAGGCCGGAGACTTTTGACACCACCTGATCATGGTGTGCGGGGCCCTGCAATGCCATCTTACATGACAGGTGCACAGATGGGTTCACTTCCACATATGGGTGGGATTAGAGGACCACAAGCCCATATGGGACTGCGTGACCGTGGATTCACTAGTCAAGATGCTCGGTTTGTGGATAGGGCTCAATTTGAAAATCGGTCTATGCCAAGCCCTTCAACACACAGAGCTTCTGATGATGGCCACTTAACTCTTGGTCCTCAGGGAGGTCTTGGCAAGGGAATAGCAGGCAGGAATCAGCCTCTGCCATATGGTAGGAGTGCTCTAGCAGATGTTCCACCATTCACATCTGTGAGTAATAGACGAACAGGTGTGGGTCTGATTTCAGGTTGCAATTCCGACCGGATGCCACTTGGTATGAGAGATGACATTTTGACAAGGACTCATGGTGCAGAAAAGCCTTTATTTGCAAAATCATGTGTCCAGGAAAGAAATGTTTTGGATAATGACAGAAGAGAATTTAAGAATTCATACTCATCAGGTGACAAAGGTGGGAAGACTGCAAATGCTGAATTTCAACTGCAAGAACATTCTTCTCAGCGAATTCCAAGTTCACAACTCACCGAAGTTCAACTGAGGAAAAAGGCTGAAATGGCAATCCATGAATATTACAGGTGCATTCTTCTACAAAGCTTCTATTCATTTTTATTATGTCTTCTAGAGAAGTTTACAAGTTTCCCTGACTTTTTCTTAATTTCGCATGACATACCGTCCAGTGTGAGAGACATTAAGGAGGCAGCTCTTTGTGTAGATGACCTTAAAGCACCATTGTTCCATCCAACTATGGTTTCGCTTTGGATAACAGATTCTTTTGAAAGGAAAGATGTTGAAGTTGATCTTCTGGGGAATCTACTTACATATTTATGCAAGACTGAGCCTTTCTTGCTAAACGAGGAACAACTTGTTGAAGGGTAGTGTGAAATTTTGTATTTGTTCTTATTTAAGTTTGAATTTATTTCATTTCCAGTACAGCCTATGGTCATGTGCGATTTTGAATCATAACTATATATAACTTTGATTTTTGTAGGTTGGGGACTGTACTATTTTCATTGGAGGATACTACTGTTGATGCACCCAAGGCTCCTGAATTCCTTGGTAGGATTCTTGCGAAATTGGTTGTTGAAGGGATATTATTTATTCAAAATATAGCAAGGGCAATCAAGGTTGGAGGTACAGAGCCAGGAAGCTTATTGGAAAATGGTTATGGAATAGAAGTTCTTGGTACTGTTTTGGAAGTTATAAAGAGATTGAAGGGGGAGCCTATATTATCTGCTTTGTACAGCAAATCAGGAGTTCATTTAGAAAGCTTCATGCCCAAGAAGCGAGAGGATTTTGAGGGATTTCTGAAGAAGAAAAATATTCAATGTTTGTACCCAGTCGGCATTAGTAGACATCTGTAATTAAGAAAATTTCAAGGTAGCCTGCTTACAATTTTGCCTGATCAATTTTGTGATTTATCTGTCCTCTCTCACAGTGACAAGTGAATGGTTGGTTAGTTTTTAGCTCGTGCTCTGACTAAATGTGCATAACATTCTTATCTTCACCTTTTTCCTGAACATTTTTGTCTTTCCATCCTTTACATGAGTTTTGATGGAATAAAACAGTCTCTACCATTAGATGGTTAGTAATACAGCATTGGCCATAAAGGAGTTCGTTGTAGAGATATATATGAAGTAAACAGAAGGCTCTGAAATATTACTGTTACATAGCCTATTAACTTTGTAACCTGTCCAATTTTGTATGCTTGAACAGCCCTGCCCTATGTTGGGCATTGTTAAGCTTTGCTCTGACTGATAGGAATCTACTTTCGTACGATTCATTACCAAAGACCAGGCTTAGCTGTTATTAATGAGTTGGATATCTGCTTACAAACTACACATCATAAAGTATATTTAGTTGGTAATTATTTAACAGATTCTGGCTGTGTGCTTCTCTTCATGCTTGTGGTAATTTTACACATTGCTGTGTTTACTAGTGAAGAATAGGGGGATGCTGTGTCTTCCATAATGGTAGAAATACCGGGAGTGAACTTGTAAATTTATCCTTCCTGGTGAAAAACCTGGGAAATTTGAGGCTTTTCTGAAAAATAGAAATTCATGTACTTGATATGCGTTAGAGAATCTGATGGTATGTTTTGCATCCCACTTTCATGTTCTTAAAAGTGAGTAGCTGGACAGTGTTAGCTGCAGCTTTCTCTCTGCATGGCAAAGGGCCACAGTTTTTGATTATTTATGCCAGAGATAATATTTTCCTGAATTTCTGATGGGATACAACAACTTTTATTTTTTTTCCAAAGTCAGCATGAAATCAACAGTGCCTACAGTATGAAATCAGAAGAGCCTACAGATCCACGATTTTAAACCATGCAGGTGGATTCTAATTAGCTATGCTTCTTCCCTGGGTGGCTTTTCTTATTCACATGGGTTAAACATATATATTGTTACACATATATGATACTTTTCAAACCATATTCATCAGACTTGTACATGTACAGATTGCCGTACACATTGAATGGCATCTAATCATTCATCATTGTGCCAAAGGAATGGACATTGGGACAGATCTCTCTTCTTGTTTATCAATTGGGTCTAGCTCGAGTGGTAGTGAGAAGAAGTTTTTATCCTCTCCACCTGGTTTTAATCCCACTTGTGACATGTTCCCTCTTTTTGAGCTGATTGTTTATTGGGGCTCTTTGTGAGCTAATTGTTGATTGGAGTTGGCAAGGTATCAGCAATCTCATTCTCGCCTATGGGCTGGAGGTTGGGAGCATGGCAGCATGGAAGGAAAAGACCTTTCTGCTTGCCAATATTTTGCTCTCTGAGTTTTGTAAGAGGTTACAAATAGACATGCGGTTGCCTTTGTTCTTTTGCAACATTATATTTAACTTGGTAGTATCTTTTCTTTTATAATTGTTCAACACAGTGGCATGGAAATTAACCGACAGTATAACTAATAACTACTTTTCAATATATGGTTATGGATCTGCAATCACAATTAGGGCAATATAATTAAAAGAAGTGAAGAAACAGAGAAATGAATAAGATTCAAAGATGCAATCTCCATAGTAATGCTTTGGAGGATGATTGTAGAATCTCGCATAACTGCTAACTTTAGGTGTGCTTGTACTTTCTTTACCGTGACCGTCTTTATCTTTTACAATATCTTCCAATACACAATTGCTCCCACAATCTTTAAGAGGGGATTCCTTCCTTTTTTGTTGCACATTTGATGCTATACACAATAGGTGATTGCAGTCATGGCAGAAGACATAATGGTGTTGTGTGGTGTACTGTGATTAAGGATGGACATAAGAACATTTTGAGACTGTTTGCTTGAAGGGATTGCTGTTTCTTTCCTGGTTCCTTTCTCAGCATGCCATGGATGACTACTGAACTTTTTGTCAACTCCTTACAGTCCAAAATTCAATATTTGGGGTACAGTTGTTAAATGTGTCTACTGCATTATGGGGTGAAATGATGGTGTCTTTGCATCACTGTTTTACATATTTTATAGTATTGATAGTCAACTACTGAACTCTGTCGACTCTTTACAGTCCAAAATTCCAACATTTGGAATACGGTTGTTAGTCAAACATATCTTCGTCAACTCCATTTAGAGGGTGAAGTGATGATGTCTTTGCATCACAGTTTTTTGTGTTGTATAGTGTTGATTTTAAAGAGTATTTGGTGCCTAGGCTTCTGTTTGTTTTGTAAATTTGCCTTCAGTTCAGGAAATTGTTGATGACTTAAATTATTTGATAAATCTATTCCGGAAGGCAAAAATACAGGCAGAAGGAAAAAATATTGCATGAATTGAATTTACGATTAAATTTGTTGCTTATATTGGTATTCTAGAAACATGATCCATGAAGGAAAAAATATTCAATAGTAACATGTAAACTCCTTGATGCAGCTGCTTGGAAGAACAGTTGAACAGTGCATAATAGTCTAGTTGTGAAAAGGCAGGGATTGTGTGCTCCAACAGTAGATTGCGGCTCCCTAAGACATTCAAGCAATCAGATTAATGATCTCATGTTAAGTTGCAGAATGCACAGCTGTGGAATAAGAAAGTACAGAAGGTGAAGTGTTGCGCTCTTCAGAGGGAAAGCCCAAGCGTTGGGAACTTGACTGGATTATTTAATGGACATTGTCCTAACTGAAACATCATTTAATTTTTTATAAATAATAAATAGGGAGCTGAGGACATGGAATTTAAGACAGGAAAAAAGAGCGGGAGTGGAGGATACATAATAAAGCTGACAATGTGAGTCAGTTTTGGTGGCATGCTTGTAACAATTCTGATCTTTGTACTTGTTTGTTAAGCTGACAATGTGAGTCAGTTTTGGTGGCATGCTTGTAACAATTCTGATCTTTGTACTTGTTTGTTGAATAGCATTTAAGTCTGAATAGCAGAAATTATTTTGCTCTATTTTTTTTGCCTGGTGCTGTTATTTGTTGCCTCTTTAGAACTGTTGTCGTGGCTAATTGTTGCAGAGATTATAGGTTGTGAGGGTCGGGGATTGTAGTTGCAAAGAAGCAGATTTGAATTGATGCAATGGTTGATAATAGATAATAGTGCATGGTTGATGCAATGAGAATTGGGTTCACACATCTTTTGGCACCGGTTTTGGTATCAAAGCAACTTTTTTGGCTGAAAGAGGAAACACTTTTGATTGGGGATGATAGAAAATAATAGATTTATTGAACTTCCTGTTGTAGAGTAAATGAACCCTGCAAGAGATACCTCCCTTAGGCTCTTCCTAGACCTAAGACATAATAGATATGTAAACGACAGATTTTCCTAGATCTAATTCATACACGAAAATGATCTACAAGTCGATGGAATGGAAGGCTTACCCGGTGATCCGATGGTTGTCCCTGCATGCTCCTTAGCTGTTAGCTCTCTTGAAGATCCCCTTCGCTCTTGCCAACAAGGATCTGCACGTCACAAATAAACTTTTTACAAGATCAAGTGAATCATGTATAAATTGATAATAGATCTATTGACATGACATAAGAATATCAATTCCCTACAAAGATCATAACAATGACATACACTCAAGTAAGGAGGAAAATCTTGTACATCTTCTATTAATGGACAAATGGATTACAACTTACAATCAAAGAATTTGATGCAGTCCTTTCCCAAGTTCCTTGCCCAAGCTTTGTAATCAAACCGCCAGTATAAGTTTCCTTTCTCCTTTTTCTCCTCTTTTCCTATGAGAGACTCCCATTATTTATAGGATAGTAGAGATAACATCAAAGGGTAGCTTGGATAAGATCCCCATGTCGAAGATGAAAAGCTTCTCAAGGCTGAACCACGAACAATCTGGGGTTTAATCTCATCTCACGAAACCAATCCTAAATAGTGAGTAACAGACCTAGTCCTGCCTTGCATTCTTGCAGTGAGCGACCGGTCACCCTTTGCAAGAGGACAAGGAGCAACAAACACTCTCTGGTCATGGGCTATAAAAGGCAACCAACGACCAGGCAAAAAGGTACTGCAAACTTAGGGGAAAAGTGGTATAATTCAATGGTTAAGACTGCTAACTCCTAGATGATGCCCATCAAGTGATCAGGGGGCCAATAACTATATAACACTTCCTTAGGCCAAATGGTCTATGGGATAAAGAGGTTACATCTTTTACGGAGGCCGCGCCCTTGTAGAAGATAAAATGGCACTAATTACAGAAGTAAAAAGAGGTGTGCCAAAGTGGGAGAAATAGGGTGCCATGGAGGGCACACTTTGTAGAAGTCCTCAAGTCACTTATTTGGGTGATCCCTCCTGGGCAGAGTTGGGTTCTCCAGCAATAGTTTACTTCATATCCATAACATTCTTGAGGGTCTTTGAACAATGTCTTCTAGGTGGCTACTGGAAAGGCATTGACCAGCTTACATCTTCTGGCCTCGATCCTCTTCTGATGTTGTTATAGGACTCACATTGAAACAATAAGTGTTTTTCAGTTTCGACTTCCTCTAATCTATATGTTATGTAGTCTCTGTTGCCTCGCTCCTATTTGGGCTCCATCCACTTGTCTGTTTCACATTTTAACCTGTGTGAGCTTTTCCTTAAATGTGCCAATGTTTGTTTCTCCTTCCAAGGCAAGAGTGGAAGAACCATGGGATAATGTGGATGTTGAGTTTGGTACAAGGCTGGAAGTTATAGAAAGAATACCAAGATTCTGGATTATAAAGAATAAGCGCTACCACTTTGAATAAAATATTGGAAGCCATGGAAAGGCTTATTGAGGACATCAAAGCAAAAGAACTGAAATGGGGTTTTGGAATTTCAAAGTTTCAAGGGGATCTGAGCACCCTGGGAGAAAATTGCAAAGGATGCCCCAATAAGAACAAATAGAGGAAAGAAGAAAGGAAGACTAGAGGAGTAGCGGAGCAAGTTTTGGTGGCATACCTGTAACAAATCTTATATATTTATTAACTTGTTCTTTTGAATATAATTTGAGTTTTAGTTCCAGAAACTATTCTTCTCGATTTCCTTTGTGTGGCGCACTGATATTTGGGATTGGCAGTTCAAGACTGTTGTAATGATCCCAAGCCATTATGCAAGGATCATCACGGTTTTGGGTGTCTTTAAAATTTTTTCTGGTTGTGGCATTTCGTCAAACACTTTGTTGAATTACTTGTTTAGATGTGTTTGCTTGCTGAATGGCCTCTTGATTTCGGCCTTAGGGTTTACTGATGTGTTTA
>CBVK0100831027.1:0-14576 GCA_900067695.1 Picea abies
GCCATGAGGATGGGTGAACTAAAAAGGGAGCGGGCGTGGTCAGAAATTTTTGTAGAAAAATGATATGGATGAATGTGATAAGGGAGAAGAGATGAATCTAATGGAATAGGTCTCAAATAATGGTGAAACAATTTCCAGACTTTTTTTTTATATACTTCTACAGGGTTATACTTTGGTTTGAAGAATGTTGCAGTGTTGAAATCCCCAAATTCTGAACTAGAGAGAAATGTGTATTTACTTAGCAACCTAAACACAGATGTGTGGCAATAGATCTCACTAGTTTAATTTGTTTATGTTTATGTTCCCCAAGGGTTAGGTATTCAAGGGTTCTATAGACAAGGGTTTCCCTGTTCTATAGCTCTCTGATATATGTGCGGGGTCCAACAGTAGTACTCGGCCCAATATCTCAGGGCACTAACTAAGGAGGATAGACCATACCCTTAGCCATACTACCCAACTACCCAGGTACTAGAGAGTATCTTCCCGAGTGTTGTTCTCGGTGACACTATAGCAGTCCGGTGGTTGATAGGTTTATCTAAAGAGGGCTTCAGGAAATCTAGATCGATCCGTACACAAGTGTTTTCTGATGCGCTACCACTCGAAGGGGTGCCAACAGGGGTTACAAAGGTGGCCAAAAGATGTGCACTTAAGAACCACATGTATTTCCTGCCTGTATGAATCCCTCAACCGTGGGTTTATGCACGTAATGACAGATCTCTGTGGCTTAAAGATGTCAGAATATGTCTCTACCCTGAAAACAAATACCCACAATTTCTGCCAAGGAAAGTGCTCTGATACCACTTGCAAGATACCAGATATATAAAATATGTAGAACATAAATAAAATGCTAGAAATGGCAGAATAACAGTAAAATATCCAGCATAATCTTCACAATACACAAAAGATATAACAATAGAAATAGAAATAGCACTTTGATTCAGAAAGCAATGTTCACAGGCCTCTTCGAGGGGGCAACCTCCAATCGAGCAACTCTCTGTTACAATAATCTCCAAGCTAGGGTTCTCATACCCTCGACCCTTATTTATACTAAATATGTCTATTAAGAGAAGCATCTAGAGGAAGATCCTTCTAGAAGCAGAAGCTTCTATTAGGTCTTCTTACATCCACCTTATTCTATTTTATTGAAAGGCCTTATTAATATTGACCTTTATTACATCCAAATACATTGATCTACCTATGTGCGAGTTAGGACCTTAACAGAAAGCATAGATTTGGTTACTTGTTCCCTCAATAAGTGATACTTGATGGGTATATGCTTGGTCTCAGAGTGGAAGATAGGATTCTTTGACACACTAATTGCACTGGTATTATCACAATGGATTTGAATCTGTGTAGTATAATTTATCCTGAAGTCTGCAAGTGTTTGAATCATCCACAATACATGGGTATAGCAGGTGGCAGCTGCAATGTATTCATCTTATGTAGTTGATAAGGAAATGGAACCTTGATTCTTGCTCAACCACGCTACTAGAGAATCTCCTAAGAAGAACGCACCTCCACTCATGCTTTTCCTTTCATCCGCACAGTTAGCCCAGTCAACATTTGAATAGACTGATAGTTGAAAATTTTGATTCCTAGGATACCATAGGCCATAGTCCATTGTTCCTTTCAAGTATCTGAATATTCTTTTGACAGCTAAAAAACGACTATGTTTAGGTGTGACCTTGTAATGTCCCCAAGGCCAAGCCCTGTTGTAAATCATGTCTATGAAGTATAAAGTTTGCATTATGAATTGTAATTATGTTTTTATAGGCTGGTGAGCCAAGTTAATATAAGCTGGTGGGCTTATGTGATTATTAGGCCAGAGAGCCTAAGTGTTGAAGGCAAAGAGCCTGATTTTGTACATGTATCTATGCAGAACATTAATAAAATTATAAACACCATTGCGTGCAGACTGACCACGATGAATGAGTGATGGGGGACTAAGATTCCACAAAGTGGGTAAGGGATTAAGAGCTGGAAGGTGGGAAGAGGGGCTAACTATTGAACCTAGGGGCTTAAGTCCTTGGGAATAATATTTTAATATTATTCCAAAAAGACCATGTGAAATATATGTTTTATCATAAGTTCTTTTGGAATGGTTAGTGACTTCCAAGTGGGGAGGAAGGCATGCTGATGGAACGCATGCAGTTTCATGGGTGACAAGTGTCAACCCAAGTGCATGCAATTAAAACTACTGAATTGATCCGTGATGGGGGTTCCTCCTCCAATCGACTGAGCGATCGTCGGAATAGGAGTCTGGTCTGACCTCTGCAGAAAGACCCTCGTGCAATTCTGAAATGGGAGGAGGCCTGTGTCTGTGTTATTTTCTGGGAAATCCAATACCCCCCCCTCTGTCCTGAACCGTCGAGTCTGAGTCGACCCCTGTGTGGATTGTTTTTCACGTGTCCCTAAGAAACCATAACCGTGAGTCTATCTCGAGTTGTCAGATTGAGAAAATCAAAGTCTCCCATTCTTGTTGATCCTGGTTATGTTGTTGCGCATGTCTGTTGCTACCCTAGGGTGTTCAAGTATGGGCTCCAGTGGATTGTGGTGGGCGAGAAGTGATTGACCGCATGTGGCTTGTTGGCCAGTATATACAACACTCTCTCCAGGTGAGAGAGGTGGTTGAGGTTGAAAGGATAGGTTTCCTGGCTTGTGAGCAACTCTCTACAGGTGAGAGAGTGCACGAAGGAAGGAGAGAGCTCCTAGAAGGAACCCTGTAGTTGCCACAGAGATCAGAGATTTTTGGTCTAGTCCGTTGTTGAAACCTAAGGCAAGGGAGGTTAGCAGCTGAAGGACTATCTAGGTGATAGAGAAGGTGTATACTCCTGGGGTAGAACAGGCATGTGGGGAAAGAGAGTCTATGGGCAGTGGGCATAAGTGGTTCCTGGGAGAGAATCCTTCCTTGTGACTCTGTGTTTTCCCTGTAACCTCAGCCTAGCTTAGGATTCCTTACCTTGGGTGGAGCTTATTCCCAGCTCGGGGGTGACCCACTTTTGAGCTTGATGAGTAGCGTGGTCTAAGGCTGCGAGGTTCATGGAAGGCCTGAACGTGGTTGGTGGAATTACCACAGTTTCAAAGATAAGTATCAGCTTATGCTTTAATTATGTTTTGCATGCCTGTGTTGCTTATAATTATCATGTATTCCACTATATTCATGAATTACTGTTAATTCCATTAAATACGCATGTTAGCAGTAATCTAGTGCTTACTCTAAGTTAAATGTGTTTCATTTGTTTAAAATTCATGTCATATATAAATAAGTATGAGATTGTTGTTCTGCATAGTATCGTCTGCCCGACCATTAGGATGGATGACGGTCAGGAGAGATGTTACAGTATGGTATCAGAGCCTAGTTTCAACACTGAGCCTGGATGGGTTGGATAAGCGGTCTTTCAACCGAGGTTTTGAGAAGAAATTGTGTCTGGAGGACTAATTTCAGACCTTAAAATGTTTCTGAGTGTCAACGGACCACTTGACTGTGCTACAAAGCTCAGGAGGGATAACACCTTTGAAGTGTTCAAAGGGTGATGGAGATCGAAACCATCACATATAAATTAAGTTCAGGAGGGAGAACACTCATTCGTTTGGTAGAAGTCATTAAGGAGTGAATCGGGCGGTCAGAATTTACCATGGAGAGCTCGCGAAATCACGAGGACCGTAGGATCCAATGGAGCTGTAAAGTGGTTAGGAGTGTTGTTGATCATAGTCAATATGAGTCGTTGATCTCGTTTCAACCCACGTCATTGGATCATTTCTCCAATTCGGGGTTCGTGAGTTTGGAGGGCAGACCAAATTCTTGGTTTCGCGAAGTTTGAAGTTGCGAGGACTGGGGAAGAAGATCTAGACCGTTGGATCCAAGCCACGAGAGAACCATTGGATCAGAACCTTCACGGAGTATCGTATATCGGGGGTTCATGGGTTGAAAGAATTTATTTTCTATGGCGAAGTCACGAAGTGCCGAGCGTCGAGGGCTCGTACGAACATGTAGCACATCCGTTAGGTGGGGGCCTCATGGTTGACAGGTGGACCTTCTTAAGGACACCATGTGTCACTACCTTTGTGGGAGATAGGGTTGCTCTGTGGACCCGAAGGGTAAAGGAAATATAATTTTCGAAATTTGGGGATTGTAGTGACAAAAAGTTGGGAGTCACTGCATCGTGAACTCCTAGGTACCGAAGACCCAAAAACCAAAGTGCCGAAATTCTGAAAATTTTGAAGACAAAAGAACCGTCGAGGATTTAACTATTGGATCCTCGTGGACCAAAAATCCAAAACCCAAAGTCCTAAAGTCTTGAAAATTGCAGAGCCAAACAGAGCTCAGAAAACTTAGTGGATTCAAAATGTTTTTCTTATTCACATTGGTTATGAATGTTGAAGTTTTATTAAGGGTTTAAGACCTAACAAAATTCGTTGACTGGATGTTGTGTGTGCAGATTTCAACTAGTGTCAGGACAGTCGTGAATCGACGCCGAGTATAGAAATGGAAGAGGTGTGGATTGCCTCCAATTCAGAAAAAGAAAGTGAAGGAAGGAATGTCAACTTGGGAGTTGAAGGATCAAACTTTAATGGGCACGGAAAAGAGATGGATAAGGAAGGACATATGATAAAACTCATTGAAAGATTGTAGAAAGATGCCCAGGCTCGCTGAGATGATAGCCGAAAACTCATGAGGGTCAGGGATCAGCAGGGTGAATTCAACTTAATGATGTTGAAGAGCCTAGAAGGAATAGAAAGGAAATTGAAAAAAGAGAGTGACTCAAGAAAGACAGAGAGTCACAGGACCCCTGAGAGGAAAAGAATATTGAGGAGTGTCAGCAGACATCATCGTCACTCCCCAAAGTATTCCAGTAGGGAAGCACACAGTAGTTCAAGCCCATCTCCTACCAGAAAGCACAGGAGATCTAGGATGGATCAATTGAAAGGGGAAATGAACAAGATCAAGCCTCCAACGTTCGATGGAGAACATAAGAAGGAGGAAGATGTTGAAACATGGTTGCTTGGCATGAGGAAATATTTCCAACTGCAGAATTATTCCTCTCATGCAGAAGGAAGAATTGCGATGTATCAACTAAAAGGAAAAGCATCCATGTGGTGGGATTAGTTTGTGCAGGTGTAGCACATTAGAGAGAAACATATCACATGGAAGGAATTCAAGAGGTATTTCGAGAGGAAATACCTGACTAAAAGATACTATGACAGAAAGATGAAGGAGTTCTTCGAACTCAAGATGGGCAGCATGACCATTGATGAAAACGAACGAAGGTTTTTGGAATTACTGAAGTATGTTCCATTCATCAAAGATGAGGCTATCAAGATTCAGAGGTATCTGAGTGGACTGCCACCTTCCATTCATGAAAAGATTTAGTATGATGATATTAAGACTATGGAAGAAACAATAAGAAGGGTGAAATGCTTGTATGAGCAGCAAAGGGAAAAGCCTACTTTTCGGAAGGCTTGGGATGATTAGAAGAAGTTCAGGAAAGAGCAGAGGTAGAAGGGAAACAAGCCTCACTTTTTCCGAAACAGTCCTCAAAGACAACCATCATTTAGAGAGCCCAAGAAGGTTGAAGTGGGTGGGCAAATGCCAAGACCGCCACCTATGGAGTGTTGGGGTTGTAAAGGAAATCATAGATACAGAGATTGCCCCCACAGAAATGATAAAGTGAGAGTCATCCACAATGTTCAGCAAGAGAAAATAGTGGAGGACATGGGAAATAGAATGCCAAGGATCTATGCGGCCCTGGACAACAAGCAAGATGAATTTTAGTCGCACATAATTGAAGTGGAAGGTATGATTAACAACCAACCATTTACTATTTTAGTTGATTCAGGGGCTAGCCATAGTTATGTAGATCCTAGGGTGGTGGAAAGCTTGCATTTATCAAGAAGAAAACATGAAAAGTCTTGGTTAGTGCAGTTGGCTACAAGAATCAAGAGGAAAGTCACCGAGTTGGTTAAGTTATGTCCTATGGACATGAAGGGATTTAGCACGAAGGCTGAATTGAATATTTTTCCTTTAGGCTCTTATGACTGTTTAATTGGGATGGACTGGTTGGACCAGCACCATGTCCTCCTGGACTGTCATAACAAGAATTTTACATGCCTGGATGAGGAGGGGAATTGGAAAACAATCCAAGGAATTTTCAGAGTTGTGGTTGTAAGAGAAATCTTAGCAATGCAGCTGAAGAAGTGCTATAGAAAAGGCTATCAATTGTTTGCAACCTATGTGGAGGAAGCATCTAGAGATGAAGTCTCAAAGATTGGGGACCATTTGGTACTAACAGAGTTTGAAGACGTATTTCAGGAGGTACCCAGACTACCTCCGAAGAAAGATATCAATTTCTCTATAAATTTGATGCCTGGAGTAGCGCCAGTGTCGAATAAGTACGCCAGAGCTGAAAGAGTTTCAATTGCAGCTTGAAGAACTTCTAGAGAAGGGGTACATTCTCCCAAGCATGTCACCTTGGGGTTCCTCAGTCCTGTTCGTGAAGAAGAAGGATAGGACGTTGAGGTTGTGCACTGATTTCAGACAATTGAACAAAGTAACTGTCAAGAACAAGTATCCTCTGCCGAGGATCGATGATCTTTTCGATCAGTTGAAAGGTGTGAAAATATTTTCGAAGATAGATCTCAGATCGGGATATCACCAGGTAAGAATAAAAGATGAAGACATCAACAAGACTGCCTTTAGAACAAGGTATGGTCATTACGAGTTCACAGTGGTGTCGTTTGGACTGTCAAATGCACCTGTTGTTTTTATGTGCTTGATGAATGGTGTATTCAAGGACTATCTAGACAAGTTTGTCATAGTCTTCCTGGATGACATTTTGGTGTATTCCAAGTCAAAGGAAGATCATGAACAACACCTAAGTATGGTGCTGCAAGTGTTGAGAGAACACTAGTTCTATGCCAAGTTGAGAAAATGCTCATTTTATCAAAGGCAGATCCATTACATGGGGCACATTATTCCAAAAGAAGGGATTGTTGTGGGTCCTTAGAATGTCGAGGCCATCAGAGAATGGTCAGCACTAAGGAATGTGGTGGAAGTTAGATCATTTATGGGTCTAGCGGGCTATTACAAAAGGTTTATCACAGGATTCTCAAAGATAGCTCACCCTATCACTTCCTTGCAAAGAAAGGAAAAAAAGTTTCAGTGGACTGAAGAGTGTGAGAAAAGTTTCCATCTATTGAAGCAGTTGTTAACCAACACTCCAATCTTGAGAATTGCAGATCCAAATGTGGATTTCGTTGTGTGCACAGATGCGTGTAAAGAAGGGTTGGGAGGATTTCTCAGTCATAATGGATTTTTAATCTATTATGAGTCTAGAAACCTGAAAGAGCACGAAAAGAATTATGCCACTCACGATTTGGAGTTGACAGCAATCATTCACACTCTGAGGAAATGGAGACATTACCTCATGGGAAGGAGGTTTGAACTTAGAATAGACCATAATGGTCTGAAATATTTGTTTGATCAGCCAACCTTAAACGCTAGACAAAGTAGGTGGCTGGAATTTCTGTGTGAATACGACTTTGATATCAATCATATCAAAGGGAAGGAAAACAAGGTGGTTGATGCACTCAGCAGAAAGGTGCACGACTTACATGCTTCAGCCATTAGCATGTACAGGAATGATATTAAGGATAGAATTTTGGAAGCTGCAAATGTAGATTTGCAGTACAGAGACTTGGTAGCAAAGCTACAGCAGAGTGAGAGACCACAGAAAGAGGAAAGTTACACCTTGGAAGATGATGGAATACATTTGTACAAAAATAGAGTGTATATACCCAATGTCCAGGATTTGAAACTTGTGATTCTAAGAGAAATGCATAACATGACTTATGATGGACACCCTAGATATCAGAAGACTGTGGAAGTAGTCAAAAGCTATTACTTTTGGCCGGGTATGAAGAGAGATATCGTTTAATACATCGCCAGATGTATGGAGTGCCAGAAAGTTAAAGCTGAGCATAGGCACCCAGCAGGGTTGCTACAACCTTTGCCCATTCCTGAATGGAAGTGGGAAGTGGTGATAATGGATTTTATTACGGGATTGCCCAGAAAAAGCAAGCTGCACGATTCGATCTTGGTGGTGGTGGAAAAGCTTACAAAATATGCCCATTTTATTCCACTGATGATGCAGGAGCACCCTCAACCTTTGGAATTCATCATACGAACCAGCACGAGGAGGAAAAGAATCGAACAACTGGACAAGCCAGCAAAATCTTTTTGCTTTTAATTTTGAATCTCACCTTGGTTTTCGTTGCGCCGCCGTTTGCTAAAGGCACTTATAGCCAGGCGCACTTGTATTATGTTTTAGATAGGAAGGCATTAAACTTCTTTAAATGCTGGTAGATAGAAAGTAGTTGTAGATTAGACATTTCTAATTTCGAGAGGGAAAACAGAATAATAGACACCCTCCCTTGTAACGATAGATTATTATCATTCATTCATACAGGAGCAAGCAGAGAACAGAGCGAGAGGAATCTTGTGTCGAAACCTTCTGTGCGTAGTCATTGAATTAATAGAAGAGCTGTGATTCAGTTGCCATGGATGTGTTTGACACTTTTGTGTTGTTGATGTTATGCTTTTGTTTACTTGCTTCCTTTTATGCGTATCTTTTATATGCTGCATATGTGATTGCTTATCAGGTTAGGAACCTGAGAGAATGAGTTTCAATTGTTTCTCTACTTAGGCCAGGAGATTCCTGCATCGAGTGCAGTTGAATTCCTCCGCATAGAGTGCGTCGAGGAGGCTAAGTAGGTGAACCTTGTTTCTCACTTCGGCCAGATTCGGATTTGTTAATTCGCGCCGCACAGGTGGGTGCAGGCCGGGGTCGAGCCTCAGTGGCGAGTCTGAGCAGACGAGTGTTGCACGCGTAAGTGCTCAGAGCCCGGAAGAATTTCGACACTAGGGGAGTGGTCGAAAATCGGGGGGTGAGCAGAGTACATGAAGACTCTCTGAAAGAATCAGAAGACGAGGCTCGGAAGGGATAGCCTTGAGCTCCTCGAGAATTCGACTCGGTGGAGGCCGCTCCGAAGAAAGGTGGCAGAGCAGAGAACTCTTCCCAGAGGAAGAGAATCGGTGACTTGAAATCATCAAGCAGGCTCACGAGATTCTGAGGACCGTTGGATCTGGGAGGAGCTGCGAGAGGTTTGAGCCGTAGACGCACGAAGGAACGACTCCCTTCACACATCGGCAAACCGGGGTTGGCGAGGTGTGAATCCCATGCCCATTTGAAATCGCAAAGGGCGATTCCCCGAATTGATCGAGACCGTTGATCAGAGCGTGGACAGGTGGCATGAATCCGGAGTATCGGAATCCCGGCATTCGGGGTTTACAAGGGCAAGAGTTTTGGAGTCGTGAATCCGCGATCCGCGAACTTCCGAGGTTGACGTGGTAGCGTGGGTCCCAGAGCATAGTGGAGCCAGGTGGCATGTTCACGTACTTCGGCATTTTGGCGGTCGGGTTGTTGGAGCACTAGGCACTGAGCTCGCCGGTTGTGATATCCCGACAAGGATAAGACCGAAACCCGAAGCATTGACCGTTGACTCCGTAACTCGGGGTTCGGGGTCTCTTGTGGCACGGAGAGTGCACATCAGGTTCACGAGTCCGCGAAACCCGACTTCCCGAGTTCCGAAAGGGAAGATTCCAGAGAAGACTGTGGGTGATAGAATTCCCGAGTGGGAGAGGAAGAGCACCGACTCTTCGGGCCGTGGAGTGAGAAGGTCCTGGTGGAGCGACCCACTGCTGAGAGTGTGAGTGGCGTCAAGAGTGGTATCAGAGCTTGGCTGAAATTTTCTCTTTGTTCAGGTAGCAGAGGGGAGAAACAGTATGCCGCCCAGGAGAGAAAGGTAGTCTCCTGATCGTGAGGACAGAGACATGCGAAGGAGAGGCAGGCGACCCGAGAATCCAGCGGGTAATGCTGAGATGGAACGTCGGATTCGAGATCTCAGGGCGAGACTCGAGGATATGGAGACTACCCAAAGGCGTGGAGCTGACGCCGAGGAGTTCAGCGATCCTGAGATCGAAGAGGAGGCTGGACATGACCAAGAGGAAGTCACCGCAGAAGATGCCTCAACTGAGAGGTTGATACGAGCCATTTCTAGGATGAGCTCGAAGACAAAGATGGATATTCCGACTTATGAAGGGAGTCTAAATGCTGAGGAATTGTTGGATTGGATCCGAGCAATGGATACCTACTTCGATTACGAGGATATCGAAGAGGATAAGAAAGTAAGACATGTGGTCACCAAGTTGAAGGGACACGCAGCCTTATGGTGGGACGAGCTGCAAGCAGACAGACGTTCAAAAGGTAAACAGAAGATAAAGAGCTGGGATCGGATGATCGCCAAGATGAAGGCGAAGTTCACTCCGAGGGACTACCAGATCACTCTGTTCAGGCGGATGCAGAACCTGAGACAGAAGTTGATGACCGTGAAAGAGTACACGGAAGAGTTTTACAGGCTCAACATCCGAGCAGGTCATCGGGAAAGTGATGACGAAAAGGTGGCGAGATACCTGAATGGCCTCAGGTATGATATTCAAGACGAATTAAGCTTGCTGGTTATACGCACCGTGGAAGACGCGTACCAGATGGCTTTGAAAGCAGAAGAAAAGCTGGGCCGCAAGCAAGGTCAGCAAGGGCGAGGCAGAAGCCAGCCACGAGGAAAAGCTGCTGTCCAGGAGAAGACACAAAAAGCCAAGGAGGATTGGAAGAAACCTCAGGGTAGAGCAGAGAGAGGGGGTACCTCGCAGCGAAGACGACAGAATTTTGAGCCGAGGAGGCAGCATTTGAGCCGAGGAGGCAGCAAGAGGATCAGCAGGGAGGATATGCTGATGCCAACGCGTTTCCTCGTGCCCGAGGCAGAGGAAGAGGCAGAGGAGGAATTATCACATGTTTTACGTGTGGTAAGGATGGGCACAAAGCAGTGGACTGTCCCGAGAGGAAGACGGACGGAGGAAAAGCTCACATCGTCGAGGCGCAGCAGAAGCGTGATGTGGAGGGCGAAGATGCTGACAGCGGAAAATCGTTGGGCATGCACAAGATTCTTCTGACACCCGAGAAGGAGGTGGATAGCTCAGTACAAAGGAGCAGACTGTTCAGAACAGCTTGCACAGCCAAGGACAGAAAATGCAAGGTCATCATCGACAGCGGGAGCACTGATAATCTCGTTGCAGTTGAGATGGTGGAGAAGCTGGAGCTGAAGACAACTAAGCACCCGAGCCCATATAAGGTCTCGTGGCTACAAAAAGGACACCGGGTAAGTGTCACTAAACAATGCTTAGTTAAATTTAAAATTGGGAATTACCACGATGAAATTCTGTGCGATGTCATTCCCATGGACGTATGCCACATACTGTTGGGAAGACCATGGCAGTACGATAGAAACGTTGTTCATGATGGGAGGATGAACACCTATACCCTAGAGAAGAATGGAAGATTCCATAAACTGCTTCCAATAAAAGATAAACCTCAGGGCACCAAACCGGAGGTAGATAGTCAGATACTCCTCATGAGCGGGAAGGAACTTCTCACAGAGCTAGAGAAGGACGAGGATCCTCAATTCCTTGTTGTAAGGAAGCCGCGGGTTGTTTTGACAAGCACGAGGGTGGACGACTTGCGAGAGGAGGTTCAGCAACTGTTGGGAGAGTTTGCTGATATCATAGTGGATGAACTACCGCGTTCATTGCCACCCGTGAGGAGTGTGAGCCATCACATCGACCTCATACCGGGAGCGAGTTTGCCAAATAAGGCAGCATACCGGTTGACACCTCAGGAGAATGAGGAGGTCAAGAGGCAAGTTCAGGATTTGCAGGATAAAGGACTGGTGAGAGAAAGCCTGAGTCCATGTGCCGTTCCAACGGTATTGAGCCCAAAGAAAGGAGGAGGCTGGAGGATGTGTACAGACTCCAGAGCGATAAACAAGATTACCATCAGGTATCGGTTCCCATTACCGAGAATGGACGACTTGATGGATTTCTTGAGTGGGGCGAATTATTTTTCAAAAATTGATCTCAAGAGCAGATATCATCAGATCCGAATGAGAGAAGGTGATGAATGGAAAACAACATTCAAAACAAATGAGGGTTTGTATGAATGGCTGGTCATGCCGTTTGGCTTGACAAATGCACCCAGCACTTTCATGAGGCTAATGAATGAAGTCCTGCGGGAATTCATTGGCAAATTTTTGGTGGTTTATCTTGACGATATTCTTATCTTCAGCAAGACCAGGGCTGAACACTTGAGGCATTTGGCCATAGTGATGAGGAGACTGCAGCAGGAAAAGCTGCTGATAAATCTGGAAAAATGTTCGTTTATGAAAACAGAACTCATATATTTGGGTTTTGTGATTTCGGCGAATGAGTTGAAAATGGATCCTGAGAAAGTGGACGTGATCAGGAAGTGGCCATCGCCAAGGAATATTTTTGAGGTACGAAGCTTTCATGGATTGGATAGTTTCTACAGGAAGTTCATTCGGAACTTTAGCGGAATTAGCGCCGCAATGATGGATACAGTCAGGAAGCGGCACAAAAATTTTCAGTGGACAGCTGAGGCTGAAAGAAGCTTCAATCTGTTGAAGCGAAAGATCACCGAGCAGCCGATTCTGGTACTGCCGGACTTTCAGAAAACCTTCCAAGTAAGGTGTGACGCCAGTGGGTATGCCGTCGGGGGTGTGCTGAGTCAGGAGGACCGACCTGTAGCATATTTCAGCGAGAAGCTGGATGACGCGAAGCTGAAATACTCCACGTATGACAAGGAATTCTACGCCATTGTGCAGGCATTGAAGAAGTGGAGACACTATCTCATCCCCAAAGAGTTTGTGTTGTATAGCGACAATCACGCGTTGCAATTCGTAAGTCAGCAGGAGAAGCTGAACCAGAAGCATGCGAAGTGGGTAGAGTATATGCAGAATTTCACATTCGTCATCAAGCATATTTCAGGGACTGCGAACAAGGTAGCTGACGCCTTGAGCAGGAAGTGCTTGTTGCTGCAGGAATTCAAAGTCAGAACCTTGGGTTTTGAAAATCTAAAAGATATGTATGCAGGTGATGCAGATTTTGCCGAAGCATACGAGGCATCTGAGAACCTCGTACTCAGAGATAGAAGCCCATGGATAGACTACTTGGTACAGGATGGATTGTTGTTCAAGGGAAATCAACTGTGTATTCCAGATTGCTCCATGAGAGACAATTTGGTTAAGGAGAAGCACAGTGGTGGACTAGCAGGTCATTTCGGGCATGACAAAACATTTGCCAAGCTGAGTGAATATTACTATTGGCCGGGCATGCGTGCAGATGTGAAGAGGTTTGTTGACAGGTGCAGAATATGTCAACATGCAAAGGGCCGAAAGCAGAATGCTGGATTATATCAGCCATTGCCCATACCAGAGAGACCGTGGGAGGCGATTAGTATGGATTTTGTCTTAGGATTGACGAGAACACCGTGAGGAGTTGATTCTATCTTCGTGGTGGTGGATCGATTTTCAAAAATGGCACATTTTATCCCGTGCCATAAAACCAGCGATGCCTCGCACATCGCAAATTTGTTTTTTAANAGGAGCATCGTCTCAGATCGGGACACAAAGTTCATAGGTCATTTTTGGAGAACGCTATGGAAGAAACTAGGGACTGATCTGGCTTTCAGTTCTGCTTACCACCCGCAGACAAATGGACAGACCGAGGTGGTGAACAGAAGCTTAGGGGACTTGTTGAGGAGTCTGGTGACAGAACACCACACCAGTTGGGATCAAGTTTTGCCACAGGCAGAATTTACGTACAATGATTCAGTGAATCGGAGTACAGGAAAGAGCCCATTTCATATTTTGTATGGAACACAGCCGAGAGGCGTGTCTGAACTCAGAGAGTCGGGGCAGGCCGAAACTAGCAGTGCAGGAGCTGAAAAGTTCGCGGAGGCAATGCAAGAACTTCACGCGGAGGTGAAGAGACGACTGCAGAAGTCGAACCAAGAGTACAAGCGCAGAGCAGACCAGAAAAGAAAACAACTTCAGTTTGAAGTTGGGGACATGGTTCTGGCGCACCTGAGGAAAGAGAGATTCCCATGGGGGACATATAACAAGCTCAAGATGAAGAAAATCGGACCGTGCCGAATCCTCAGAAAATTTGGTGAAAATGCTTATGAGCTTGAGTTGCCAGAGGGCATCGGGATATCTCCGACTTTCAATATTTCGTATTTATATCCCTATAGGACAGAAAGAACAAGCACTGGCACCGAGGAACCAGTGGTCAAGTGGCAGAAACAGTTACCAGTTGCACAGAAGCCGGAGATAGAATGCATACTGGACAAAAGAGCGGGCAGAAAAACCAGGAGAAAACAATATTTTGAATACCTGGTGAAATGGAAGAATCACCCAGTGGAGGATGCCAGTTGGGAGTCAGAGACAACGATCTTGAAACATGGGCAAACTGTCCAAGAACTCATGAGCAGGAGCCCATGAATTTTCGAGCCGAGGAGTATGATGCAGGAGCACCTGCAACCTTTGGAATTCATCATACGACCCAGCACGAGGAGGAAAAGAATCGAACAGCTGGACAAGCCAGCAAAATC
>CBVK0100831032.1:0-17879 GCA_900067695.1 Picea abies
CCAAGAGAATTGAATCAAACAACAGATGAAATAGCTAACATGGTGTTAGACTGGCATATATCACATCAAAATACACAGGTATAAACATCTCATACATCCTGTCACAGCATATAGGAAACATAGACATCATCATCATCATCAACAACAAAAAAAACACATGTAACACATTTGGATCTCAAAATATGTCTACTCATGTATATATATAGAAACCGAATGTTTACATACAAAAAGTATCGGCCCTTCGGCCCGTGCCACATACATGGTACAAAAATCGGCTCACCAGCCTATCAAAAAAGTACATACAATCAGGGGGCCTCTAAGGCACCCCCAGCTGCCCCTCCCTCAGGAGGCGGTGGTGGCCCACTCCCACCTGCCCCAAGCGGTGGTGGTGGCACATCCACAGGACCACCCTGCCCAGGCGGCAGGCGTCCACTCGTCATAGCGGCGAGCACAGCTGCCCATCGCATGATCGACCGCCATGGTGGCGGTAGTCCTATGCACTGTTCCAGGAACTCCTCATCCTGGATCTGAGTCCACATGCCCTCAGGCACGTCTCGGAAAATCGTCTCAAAACGACGGGCTAGATCCTCGTCATCTTCGACTGCCGCTAGAGGAGCATGAGATGACCCCGCACCAGGGTCATCCCAGCAGTGCCTCTGTGCCGGTCTCTCAGGCCCTGCTGGTCCCCCAACAGCCTCATCCCTCGACCGCCTCCCTGCACGCGGCGGTCTCTCCTGCTCTCACTGCGCAGGCGCTCTAAACACATCCACCTCGCGCCCGCGAGGTGCCACATCTGCACATGCACCAAACAAACAAACAACAAATGGTATCAGTGTCTATACATCAAATATATAAACCAGTATATCAAAATCACAAACATAAATCATAAAAATACACAAACATACCTCTATGATCAAAAACCTCCCCAGGAGGCAGTATCATATCCGCGTCCCCCCGGAAGTCCACCCCCGCATAGGGGAAACGGAGTATAAACTGAGGCGTCTGCTGCCATATCTGTGCATCCTCCTCTGTGAAATAGTGACCACCTTCGCCACCGCCGTGGCGAACCAAAATATCGGCCCACCGCCTCAAGCGCGGATCTCAGACCCCTGGTACCTCCAAAACCACCCTCGGCCGCAACGCCGGCACCCTCTCTAGGAAAAAGGCCACCAGGATGGAGCCAAAAGCAAACTCTCCCCTGTCGGTAGACTGACATCGGTCTAGCTGCACAATCATCTGCGTATGCAGCATCAGCCCCCAGGCAAACCGCTCATGGCCCACCACCACCCACTCCATCAATAGCAGCTCGCTACCACTAATACGGTGGGGCGCTAGGGTCCCGTACACTCGCACTATCATCGTTGCTACGCAACGATGCAGTAGAGCATCAATCGCCCTGATGCGCACTGATGACCCTGTCATATAGTGCTCGCCTAAGCAATATCGCTCGGTGACCTCCTCCAGATCAGTGTCCCTCGGCAGCACAGGCACTGCCGGCAATGGTGTTCCCCGAAAGGGGAGCCCAGTCAAAAAATATATGTCCTCCACCGCAGTGAAGGCGACCTGCTCTCCTCGAACGAGGAAGCAGTGCTGCTCCGGACTCCACATCTCAATAAGAAATTGGAGCAGTTACTTCTGGGCCCGTATAAGAGGGCTCTCAAAAAACTTTAGCAGCCCACTGGCTGCTAAAGATGCTCGCACTGCCGACCTAGCCGCAGCCACCTCCTCCCACAGAGGCTCCTAGTCCCGCTCACGCCATCGCACATCCATGCCCGCGGATCGCTGCCTGCACACAACCAAGAAACTGGCTTAGACAATCATCTAATGCATCCAATAAAGCTAATTTCTTCACCATAAAACCTTTCCTCCAAGGCAAGGTTTTTTCCCCCACAGACGCGCACATACGTGCGCCTTTTCGCCATACAGGCGCGCACACATGCATGCCTGTTCACTTTACAGGCGCGCTCTAGAGCGCACCTGTCGTACCCATAGGCACGCTCGGAAGCGCGCCTGTCGTACCCACAGGCGCGCTCGAAAGCGCGCCTGTCGTACCCACAGGCGCGCTCGGAAGCGCACCTGTTCAACCTACAGGCGTGCCCTAAAGCGCGTGTTCTCAATGAATAGGCGCGCACACATGCGCGCCTTCCATTGAGTCGCCCGCGCATTGGGGCCCACCCTCTACCCAAAAACCCCCTAAAACCTCCCGTACGACCCCCTACACCTACCCTGCCCAAAAATTTGAAACCTATAACTATGCAGGATGTTCAGAACACTAACCTGAATCTCGCACGCCGGGAAACGGATTCCTGATGCTCTCAGAATAGCTCAATCTCCTCTTAATCTGCTCTGGAATCCACTAAAGCAACAGGTACAAATGAGGTGACAATGTGGGCCCTACAGCTATATATAGGGTTTTTTCCAAACTTCCACTCCACATTCCGGGAGCCCACGACGTCCATTTTTCAAACCGTCTTCAGCCATGGGATCAGCGTCCCGCAGCCTACATCACAACTGTCTCTGGGCCACCTTTTACCCGGAACCCCCGTGGCGCCCTTTTTTCCACATCATGATCAGGTACGCACGTGCATTGTCACATTTATCTAATACATGCTCATATCTTTGATACTCTTCAGATATTGTTCACTTTGGGTATTTGGTTATGATGTGTGCAGGTACTTACTCATCGGTCATCAACATCATCCCTTCAGGTATATATTCAGCACTGGTATGTAGTCTATCCCACTGAATTGCACTTACATTTCCAGTCATACCCTCTAATATTAGCCTTTAGGATCTTCATTCCTGGCTCTGCAGTACCCAAACCTCCACTTTGCATCTGCGGTACTGCAACCCGGTAGCATTCTCACCCACATGAGTTGTCCCATTCATAGCACCTTTTTGCACTTTTTTGACACTCATGCCTTTTTTTCATTACCCTTTAGGGATGGGAGTCCCGATAGTCTTACATCATGTTGCAAATTAACCACACACTTCTTCTCCTCATTTTGCTAGCTTCCCATATGGACTCCCAAAGCATCACTTTTTGGTTACGTTCTGTTTTACCTGCACCTCCGCAGGATCATGAACCCACCATTTCATCCATCATCAGTTTGCCCATCTGCGAACCTATCTCCATTTCACCAACCTCATAAGGAAACTCGCCAATGGGTCCCCCACCCTTCATCAGTTTCTCATGACAATTCTGCCCTCCTTGGGGCATGCATTTTTTACACTGGGGCACCCGTTTCTGTATTTGTACATTTTTTCCCAAAATTATTTATTATTTATTATTTATTGTACAAACAACTTTACCCTCAGTCAGTACATTCTTTGTCGTCACCGTTGGCGACTTACTTTTTTGGCCATACGCAACCCATGTCACCCTTGGATTGGAGCAGTACTTATCATTTACCCTTGCCGACATTGTCCATATCTTCAGAGCACCCCACAGGTCAGTCACCTCTACCCTCTCAATTTGTTCACCTTGTCCTGCCTCTGGCACAACTTAGCCCTGGTCTTGTCATCCCCCTGACACTCGACCTTGTTACATGGTTGCGGCCACTGTTTCTCTCATATATCCTCCAACCAAGGGCAGTCTTGAGTCATCCCACTTCTTGACTTCGTCCATGTACCTCTACCACTTCATCACCTCAGTAGATTCCACAGAGTACTCTTGTTTTGCTTCTGGGAGTCGCGTCCCCCTTTTGTCGACATCAACACACTTTTCCAGAAGGGAGACAGTATCTTGATTCTCATTCTCCATTTTAATGAGAGATCTCGGACGACATAGGGGGAAACAACATTGCCCCCTGTTGTCGTTGGCCCCCATAACATTCGACGCCAACACTTCCTCATGTTATGATGGGTCTTACTTTGCGACTATTGCAGTTCTTTTTGTTATTTGCCGAAGACCTCTGAACTTGGTAGGGCCATCAATGCCCACATCATCGTCGCTGCTTATTACAGTGATCATCGCCTGGTATTCAGAGTATGTTCCATTGCAGAATTGTCTTTTGCCTTTATCATTTATCGCCCCTGAGGGCGCTGCAGTTGTCTACACCAACACTTCCGTCATCTTTTTTCAGAGTTACATCACACGAGCATGGGGCATGCCTGCCTCGTTTGTACACAGTTGTATATTGTTCATTCATGTCTCTCAGAAGGTCAAAATATGGGTTCCGTTTTCCTCCAATGGATCATTCCGAAGGGTCTCACTATTTCTTTCCCTTACAACCACAGTATCAGTAGAAGAAACATTGATGGATTTCGGCTATACGTATGCTCCTAACCTCATCCATCAGGGGGCATCTGTTATCACTGAAATTTCGTCTGCACACAGCGACAAGAACTCCACATCATCAAAACAGCAATGAAGTCATTCATGGCACTGAATTAAGTCCACAGCATTCTAGAAAGGTCAAAAACCATACAAAGTAACCAAAAATTGAAAGGCACTTTACAGCAGTAGGGTGCGCGAGCGTATGCGCGGGACAAAAACGTGTTTCGCGCACGTGAGCGCGCCCGACGCGCGACTGTTCACATAAAAATCCACACATTTGATAATGCGGTGCATTAATTTCTTAAGTCGGCCTCCCAACCACCTGTGGACCGATCCTCGAGGTGATTTGACCCTCGGATCAGGGTCGGCTCTGCAAATCCGGTGAATTTATGACTTAAGCGAACCCTAAACTGGTCTGTGTTTACACCGGAAGATGGTTACGTGACCAACTGGAAATTGCTATAAATAGCCGTGGAGACTTACTGTTTCAGCAGAGAATTCCCAGCAAAGTTATGCTTTCCAGATTCAGAGCTCAGTCCTGTTGACAAGCCATCCATGCACGACCTAACTCAGAGTTCTTTCACTGTTCATTTCTGTCCTGCTCATTTTGTAAGGAAAGCACAAGCTTGAGAGCCCCGAAGGACCTTCCATTGGAGGGATAGGGAACCTTTATCTCTGCCCTCAGTGTGTACTCTAGTTTCTCTAATAGATCAAGCCTTGAAACCATTGTGGACTCCCCTGACTCATGCTTCATTTTTTTGTTTATTTTCGAATCGTTATTTGCTTACAGCTGTTAGTTAGATTGTATTCTGTTTTTGTTTTCCGTTTGTTGTTAACCCCTACTGCTACAGATGTTCTTCCTTGGTGAACCCAACAAGGCATGCAGAACGGTCTCCTTTTTGCTCACCTACTGACAGATTGACCGAGAACACCCTTTGGAGTTGCACAGGAGTGTGGAAATTGCGATATGCGAAATCCCGAATTCGTTAGGACCGTCCATTAGAAAGAACGTGTGGAGAGCGATCAACCTTTCGCTAAATTGTGACCTAAAATGGTCTAAGGGTGAGTTCGTGAGAATTCACGAAATGTGAATCCACGATTGGATCACAACCATCGATCTAAGAGAGATTTGGACTGTTAGTTGTCTAGGAAGAAATTGACATTTTGGGAATAGGGAGGACGAAGGTGGAAAATCCTTTGACCTCATGACACACAAAATCTCGATACGTGAAATGTCGATGAGATCTGAGTCGTCAGATCGTGGGGAATCAGTACCGTTGGATCAAGTAGGTGATAGACCGTAATTTCATAATTTCGGCAAACAAAAGTTCGAGATGGGAGATGCACGAACTCCTTATGCCCAAAACTCCGAAATGAAAAGTTAAAGTAGTGGGCCCCCTGACATTGTTGGGAGTGAGGTGGACCTTCTTAAGGACACCATGTGTCACTACCTTGGTGGGCGATAGCTATGTTGTGGGCCTGGAGGGTAAGGAAATTGAAATTTCAGAAGTCGAGAGTTGGAGAAGGAAGCGAGTGTGAGAACCTCCGAGACCAAAACCCTGAAGCCCCAAAATCCTGAAACTCAAAGTTTCATTTGGAGAGCCTTGTAGAACCTAGAAGTTTAGCGTTTGATCATGGACCGTGGATGCATGGGTTGGGGACTAAGAAAACCGAGGCTATCACCCAAAAATTACAGAGTCGAGCGGAACTCGGAAAATTTGTGAAGTCAAAATGTTTTCTTATTCGCGTTGGTTTATGATTGTTGTAGTTTAATTAAGGGTTTAAGGCCTGACAAACTTCGGTTGACTGCACGTTGTGTGTGCAGAGTTCAATGAGTGTCAGGAAAACCAAAAATCAATGCCGAGTATAGAAATAGAAGAGGTGTGGATTGCCTCCAATTCAGAGAACAAAAGAGAAGGAAGGGATGTCAACTTGGGAGTCAAAAGATCGAACTCCAATGGGCATGGAAGAGAATTGGATAAGAAAGGGCATATGATGAAAATACTTGAAAGATTGCAGAGAGAGGCCCAGGCTCATTGAGCCGATAGCCGAAATATCATGAGGATTAGGGATCGATAGGGTGAATTCAACTTAAAGATGTTGAAGAACGTGGAAAGAATATAAAGGAAATTGGAAAATTAGAGTGACACAAGCAAAACAGGGAGTCACAGGACCCCTGAGAGAAAAAGAAGATAAAGGAGTGGTAGCAAACATCGTCATCACTCCCCAAAGCATTCCGATAAGGAATCACACAGTATTTCAAGCCCATCCCCTACCAGAAAACATCGAAGATCTGGAGTGGATGAATTGAAAGGGGAGATGAACAAGATTAAGCCTCCTACATTTGATGGAGAACATAAGAAGGAGGAAGATGCCGAAACATGGTTGCTTGGCATGAGGAAATATTTCCAACTGCAGAATTATTCCTCTCATGCAGAAGGAAGAATTACGATGTATCAACTAAAAGGAAAAGAATCCATGTGGTGGGATCAGCTTGTGCAGGTGCATCACATTAGAGAGAAAGATATGACATGGAAGGAATTCAAGAGGTATTTCGAGAGGAAATACCTGACTAAAAGATACTATGACAGAAAGATGGAGTTCTTCGAACTCAAGTTGGGCAGCTTGACCATTGATGAATATGAACGAATTTTTTTGGAATTACTAAAGTATGTTCCATTCATCAAAGATGAGGCTGTCAAGATTCAAAGGTATCTAAGTGGGCTGCCACCTCCCATTGGTGAAAATATTTAGTATGATGATCCTAAGACTATGGAAGAAACAATAAGAAGAGAGAAATTCTTATATGAGCAGCAAAGAGAAAATCCTACCTTTCAGAAGGCTTGGGATGACCAGAAGATGTTTAAGAAAGAATAGAGGCAACAAGGAAACAAACCTCCCTTTTTCAGAAATAGTCCTCAAGGACATCCATCATTTAGAGAGTTGAGAATGGCTGAAGTGGGGCAACAAAGGCTAAGACAGACGCCCATTCATTGTTGGGGCTATAAGGAGAACCACAAGTACATATATTGTCCCCATAAAAATGGCAAAGTAAGAGTTGTCCATAATGTTCAACAAGCTTAAACAATTGAGGACATGGGTAGTAGAATGCCAAGGATCTATGCGGCCCTGGACAACAAGCAAGCTAAATTTCAGTGGCACATGATTGAAGTTGAAGATATGATTAATAACCAACCATTTATTATTTTAATTGATTCAGGGGCTAGCCATAGTTATATAGACCCTAGAACGGTAGAAAGTTTTCATTTGATAAGAAGCAAACATGAAAAGTCCTGGTTAGTGCAACTAGCTACAGGAACCAAGAGGAAAGTCATGGAGTTAGTCAAGTCCTATCTTATAGACATGAAGGGATTGAGCACAAAGGCTGAATTGAATATCCTGCCTTTAGGATCTTATGACTGTTTAATTGGGATGGATTGGTTGGACCAGCACCATGCCCTCTTGGACTGTCGTAACAAGGAATTTACATGCCTGGATGAGGAGGGGAATCGAAAAATAGTCCAAGGAATTCCCAGAGCTGTGGTTGTTAGAGAAATGTCAGCAATGCAGTTGAAAAAGTGCTACATGAAAGTTAGTCAATTGTTTGCAGCCCGTGTAGAGGAAGAATCCAGAGATGAAGTCTCAAATATTGGAGACCATGTGGTACTAACAGAGTTTGAAGACATATTTCAAGAGGTACCCAGACTACCTCTGAAGAGAGATATTGATTTCTCTATAAATTTGATGCCTGGAGTAGCTCCAGTGTTGAAAGCTCCTTATAGAATGAGTATGCTAGAGATGAAAGAGTTTCAATTGCAGCTTGAAGAGATTCTAAAAAAGGGGCACATTCACCCAAGCGTGTCACCTTGGGGTTCCCCAGTCCTATTCATGAAAAAGAAGGATGGGATGTTGAGGCTGTGCATTGATTTCAAATAGTTGAACAAAGTAACTGTCAAGAACAAGTATCCTCTGCCAAGGATCGATGATCTTTTTGATCAGTTGAAAGGTGTGAAAATATTTTCGAAGATAGATCTCAAATCGGGATATCACCAAGTAAGAATAAAGGATAAAGACATCAGCAAGACCACCTTTAGAACAAGGTATAGCCATTATGAGTTCACAGTGGTACCGTTTGGGTTGTCAAACACACCTGCTATTTTTATGTGCTTGATGAATGGTGTATTCAGGGACTATCTAGACAAGTTTGTCATAGTCTTCCTGGATGACATTTTGGTGTATTCCAAGTCAGAGGAAGAGCATGAACAACACCTGAGGATGGTGCTACAAGTGTTTAGAGAACACCAGCTGTATGCCAAGCTGAGAAAATGCTCGTTTTATCAAAGGCAGATCCATTACTTGGGGCACACTCTTTCAGAAGAAGGGATTGTCATGGATCTTGAGAAGGTTGAGGCCATCAGAGAATGGTTAGCACCAAGGAATGTGGTGGAAGTTAGATCCTTTATGGGTCTAGTGGGATATTACAAAAGGTTTAATGCAGGGTTGTCAAAGATAGCTCACCCTATCACTTCCTTGCAAAGGAAGGAGAAAAGGATTCAGTGGACTGAAGAGTGTAAGAAAAGTTTTCAACGATTGAAGCAGCTGTTAACCAACGCTCCAATCTTGAGGATTGCAGATCCAAATGTGGATTTCGTGGTGTGCACAGATGTTTGTAAAGAAGGATTGGGAGGAGTTCTCAGTTAGAATGGATTTGTAATCTGTTATGAGTCTAGGAAACTGAAAGAGCACGAAAATAATTATGCCACTCACGATTTGGAGTTGGCAGCAATCGTTCATACCCTGAGGAAATGGAGGCATTAGCTCATGGGAAGGAGGTTTGAACTTAGAATAGACCATAACAGTTTGAAATATTTGTTTGTTCAACCAACCTTAAATGCTAGACAAAGTAGGTGGCTAGAATTTCTATGTGAGTACAACTTTGAGATCAAGCATATCAAAGGAAAGGAGAATAAAGTGGTTGATGCACTCAACAGGAGGGTGCATGAATTACATGCTACAACCATTAGCATGCATTGGATTGATATTAAAAGTAGAATTCTAGAGGCTGAAAATGTAGATCTACAATACAGGTAATTGGTAGCCAAGCTACAATACGGTAATATGCCACAGAAGATGGAAATTTATAAATTGGAAATAGATGGAATACTGCTATACAAGAACAAAGCTTTTGTACCCAATGTCCAGTGCTTGAAATAGATAATTTTGCAGGAGATGCATAATGTGCCTTATGCAGGGCACCCAGGATATCAAAAAATAGTAGCAGCGGTCAAGAGCCATTACTTTTAGCCGGTTATGAAGAGAGAGATCGCTGAATACATCACCAGATGTATGGAGTGCCAGAAAGTTAAAGCTGAGCATAGGCATTCAGCAGGGTTGCTGCAACCTTTACCCATTCTTGAGTGGAAGTGGGAAGTAGTAATGATGGATTTTATTATAGGATTTCCTAGAACAAGCAAGCTGCATGATTCAATCATGGTGGTGGTGGACAAGCGTACAAAAGCTTCCCATTTTATTCCACTGAAAACTACTCACAAGGCAGTAGATTTTGTTGATATTTTCGTGAAGTAAGTGGCACGATTGCACGGAATTCCTAAAATGATTGTGTCTGAAAAAGACTCGAAATTCACCTCGAATTTCTGGAAAGGATTGTTCAAAGGATTCAGAACTAATATGAACTTTAGTACATCTTATCATCTTGAGTCTGATGGATAGACAGAGAGGATGAACAAAGTAATAGAAGACATACTAAGAATGTATGTGATGGAAAAACCATCAAGATGGGAAGACTACCTGCACTTGATAGAATTCACCTATAACAATGGGTATCATGCATCGTTGAAGATGAGCCCATTTGAAGCACTTTATGGAAGAAAGTGCAATACTCTAGTGAGCTGGGATAATCCCGCTGATAGAGTAGTAGTTGGGCCAGAGTTGCTCAAGGAGATTGAGGACCAAATGATAAAAATTAAGCGGAATTAGAAAGTTGCCTAGGACAGGCAGAAAAGTTATGTTGATAAGAACAGAACCCACAGAGAATTCAAAGTGGGTGATCATGTTTTCCTGAAAGTGAAAGTTAACAGGAGTTCCTTGAAGATGGGAAGTTGCGCCAAGTTGGTAGCCAGATTTTGTGGGCCATTTGAAATCCTGGAAAGGATTGGGCCAGTTGAATATATGCTTGCATTACCTGCATCTATGACTGTACATAATGTGTTTCATGTTTCATTTCTTAAGAAGTATATACCAGATGCTAATCATGTTATCGATTAGAATGTGATTCAGGTGGAACAAGAAGGTGTCCTGCAAGTACATCCTGTGCGCATATTGAACAGGAAAAACAAACAACTCTGAAATTGAGCTATAGGGCTTGTAAAAGTCCAGTGGACCTGTTACAGTCCTGAGGATGTGACATGGGAGCATGAATATGTTATGTGGTCAGAGTACCCACATCTTTTTGAAAATTTTGAAAAGCTTGCAGATGCAGTGTTAAGTTGCACTGAGGACAGTGCAAAACTAAGGGGAGGGGATTGTAATACCCCGAGGATCTTCCCCAATTGTATTATGAATTGTGATTTTGTTTTATAGGCTGGTGAGCCAAGTTTATATAATATATTAGGCTTATGTGTTATTTAGGCCAGGGAGCCTAAGTATAGAGTGCCAGGAGCCTGAGTTTTGTACATGTAATTATGCACAATATTAATATAAACACCACTGCGTGCAGACTGACCACGATGAATGAGTGATGGGGGACTAAGATTCCATAGAATGGGAAAGGGATTGGGGGCTAGAAGGTTGGGAAGAGAGGCTAAGTGTTGAGCCTAGGGGCTTAAGTCCTTGGGAATAATATTTTAATATTATTCCAAAATCTATGTGAAATATATGTTTTTATCCTAAGTCCTGGGAGAGGAAACGCATGCAACTCCAAGTGTGAAAAAGGGAACGCATGCAACTCCAGGAAGACAAGTGTCAACCTAGGCACATACGGTTAAAAACTGAAGCATCAATTGAGTTTGGGGTTCCTCCTCCATTCTGGCATTTGTCTGTCTGAACCGTGTGGCTATGTGTCTGATCTTTGCGTTGATTCCTGGTCATGCAGCTCTGAAACCGATGTTACCTGAACCGTGTTGTGTCTTAGTGGCATGTTGCCGTATTCTGTCGTCTTAACCACTTGAGTCTGTGTTCGACCTCTACGTGGATTGAGCCATGTTACAAACCTGTGGACTAAGTCGTGTCACCTGTGCATCCTGTGAGCCCAGCCTATCCTCTCTTACAGAGTTGAGTTCATATCCAAATTGTCTTGGGTTGCTACCTTCTGTGTTTCCTGAGTGGAATTGACTGGTAGTTGTCATTGTTATCCTGAAATTGCAGGAATTGAGTTGGAAACTGGTTGAAGAGGCTGGTTATCAGGCCTGTGAGCAGCGCTCTCTAGGTGAGAGAGTCTATTGGGAAGTCTTTTTCTCCCAGAGGGAGTCCAGCACCAACTATGGAGCTCTGAGAATTATTGATCCGGCCTGTTACCGAGACCCAGAGAGGGAGGTGAAGCACTGATGGACTATTCTTGTGAAGGTGTATACTCCCAGGTGGAATAGGCATGTGGGGAATGAGAATCTGTGAGTAGTGGGCATAAGAAGGCTCCTGGAGAGAATCCTTCTGGTTGCTCTGTGCATTTTTCCCTGTAACCTTAGCCTAGACTAGGATTCCTTACCTTGGGTGGAGCTTAGTCCCAGCTCGGGGGTGATCCACTGCTGAGCATGATGAATGGTGAGGTCTAAGACTGGGAGGTTCGTGGAAGGCTTGCACATAGTTGGTGGAATTACCATGGTTTCAAAGATAAGTATCAGCTTATGCTTAATGTTATGTTTTGCATGCCTGTGTTGCTTATATGTATCATGTATTCTATTGTGCATATGATTTATTGTTAATGTCAGGGATTATTTGTGTTAGCAGTAATCTTGTACTTACTTTGAGTTAAATGTGTTTAATTTGATTTAAATGCATCTTATTAATTAAGCATGAGAAGGATGTTGTTCTGCGCAGTAGCGTTTGCCCGGCTAGTGGGATGAGTTGACGGCGGGGAATGTTACACATTGAAAGGGAAGCAATGGCTCAAGAAATCTGCAGCCATGTATTGATGTCTTCAAGTCTTCTAAACTGTTCACCAAGGGTGAAAGTATACATCATGTGAATAAAGGAGTTGAGGTCGAACATAATGAGACATCGTTTGATTACCGGTCATTGAGGTATATCGTTAACAAACACGAGAAAACCTACCAATAATGAATGTAGGTATCAAGGCACCGAGTACATTCCTACAAGTGTTAATAAAGGAGTTGGTGTCGAACACTTGAGAAATCCATTGATCATGAGACATTGATGTATTCCCATCTGTCAATGGCGAGAGAGCCTGCCACTAATGACTGCAAGCCTCAAGTTACTCATAAAACTCTAGGTCCCATATCCAAAATAAATGAGATGAAGTCGATGGAAAGAAACATGTTGAAAGGAGAGAATTAAGGCATATCTCATCAGTCAACATGAGGAACAAAGAAGGAGCTTCATGATTTGGTGGAGATCGAACGAAGAACATGTTCACGAACCAACGACCCTGTCCATCTTTAGCATGTACCAAATGCAAGTGGTATATGAAAAAGACCCTCTAAATAGAAGCCAATGATGAAAATTGCTAACAAAGATGAGGAAACCACCAATACGGATAATGGCATCCAAGACACTGCACGAATCCCAAAGTGTGAATAGATGTCTTGCCATCAAACACAAGGGAAACCACCCAACCAACGACCAATGATGAAATGTCGATTGTTGGGTTCAAGGTGACCTACCGATGATGCAAGTAGGGATAGGGTGCATGACAAGACCATATTATCATGTGATTCTGAGACAAACTGAGGGTATGGCCGACATGCAAAGTCAATATTTCTAAGGAGTGGATGACACAGGTTGATAGACTTCCTTTGAACAAGATCATAAGATATATGGTTGACTCCAACAACATAGACTCAATGATGTGAATATTAGATGCATGAGGCATCAATAATGTTCTCTATAGGGACTGGAAGAGTAACCAGTCGGTAGAGAAAACTTTGTAACGAGATCAACTTCCTAAGGCCATGCTAAACCCAAAATTATGATGACACAAGGACTCAATAATTTTGTGCTCTGCTCAAAAGTGACACAACTATTGCCAATTATAATATAGTACTCCCTTGCCGCCCATTTGATTTTTGTTTTTTCATAACAAATGAATGTTATGATACAAAAGAGGAAACAAGTGTCGCAAGTAAGAAAAACTAGTTCCAGCAGTGGAACGTACCTATGATTAATGCAAGGAAATGCATGTGGGAGATGGACACTTGGGGTGATGTTCCCTCTAGAGTATAGGGTGTCAAACTGCAAAGGATATAAACAAGGCTCTACTTGGTTGAGAATGAAAAAACTACTTAGGCAACAGTTTATAAAAAGTGAGAACCGGCTAAAGGCTCAATACTCCAAGTGAGGGCATGAGATGCAATCACAACTTAACGCCAAAAAATATCCTTTTTTATGTCTTATAGTCTACTTGGTGTGAAAAAGGGGTAAAATTGTGCCAAAAAGACGTCTTTTCAAATCCAATCTACGAGTGTGAAAAAGACAAGTTCACTTGGCAATATTTTCTATTTTTGATAACGAGTCAGAAAAGAGCTTAACTAAGACTCATGACCTTTCAAATCCAATTTAACGAGTGTGAAAGGGACAAATCACTCAACAATCTTTTTGATTTTTAGACGATTCAAAGAAGAGCTTAACAAAGACTCGTTTTTGGGAGTCTATAGGGAATAAAGCCGCGTTTGCATAAGTGAGAAATGAGGTTCATCATTAGGTCATGTATTGAATTATAATGGACTCTTGGTCCTAAGGAAAAACTCAGCATGTGCACCAAATGACAAAGATGATCTAACTAGGGTGCCCATGTTTGGTAATTCTCTACCATTTATTAGCCACACTAATTATAGTAGATGTGAGGTTTTGGGTCACAACAAATAGGTTCATTCCTAAGGCGTAAAAAGCGGTAGTCGAAGGATAATGTAAAAATGCACGATGGAGTGGATACCTATCCTATATGCTAGGTTATGAAAATACCTGCCCGAGGTGACGAACGACCAATCATAACGTTGAAATCCACAAGAAAACTGAGTCAAAACTACAAAAACCAGCTCAAAACCACTCTTGGATTAGTCCATTAGGTTAAAAAATAGCATGAAACTATATAAAGTGGGTAAAAATATCTTATAAATAGTAATAAAAAAAAAATTACTGTATCATTTTGAGTTTTACCCAAATAGTGCAATTTGGACCAAAATACCTCCAAGATTCAAATGGTGATTGCAGGAGCATCAGGCAATGAAATCACGAACCATATGGATCAGGTAACTCTTCATCTCATTCTTTTCAAATTCATTGGATTACATTTTTGAATTGGGTTTCCATTTTTTAGTTTTTGAGGGCGTAAATTAGGATTTTTGGTATACGCGGGTCTCCTTTGTTAAGGTCACATGTACAATGAGGTATATGCCCCTGTGTGAACCACATGGAGCATGTATTAATCCCTACATGTGACTATGTGTAAAGAAATCCATGTATAGGTACACAAATGGCCAAAAGAGGGGTTCTAACTCAAAAAATTGATTTGTTTTTGCAGGATGGTCTTGGAATGGAGAAAGCGAGAGCATGAGGAGGTAGATGCAATTGTGGATTGTGATCCAGTGGCTCAAGTGGCTCTAAAAATATGTGTCTTGTACAAATTTTGGGCTCTCAAAGGAATGAGGGCCCAAGTGAGGTTGTTGGAGATGTTGGTGGGTTACTGGGACCCTGATAGTGAGATATTTATCCTTAATGGACAACCATTGAGCATAGAAGTAGAGGCCATCTACTTCTTGACTGGTCTATCACACCGAGGGGAGGTTCTGAACCTCAAGTCACATGGAACAGGGAGTGGGATGAAGATCGAGGAGTATATCGATGCCCACTGTGTAGCAGGGACTGCCAAGGTGGGAAGCCAAGTCCCCATCTGAGAAATAAGTAACCTTAGTTTGAAGATCATTGTGCTCTATTTACCAGGATCACAGGTTCGGCCTCATTGCATCAAGCATCAAGACCACTTATGTTTTATGCATTAGAGTGTGCTAGACCCATTGTCTATGATTGGTGTACCTCGCTGCTGGCCAATATGAAAATTCAGCTGACAGAGTGCAAACAAGGGAGTAAGAGAAATTTCGGGTTTGCCTCTATTCTTTGTAGTTTATTTTTCGAGCGGGTTCTAGGTCTGGGACCTAGAGTGGAGATCCTTCCTAAAGAACCACATGATCCATCCATGGCGTGGTGGATCAAGGTCATGAGATGATAGGGGGGAGGTAGGGTATCAACGCCCTGCAATGATGATTTTTTCTTCTAGTGGCAGCGACAAGTCATTGCTCTGGATGAATATCCCTATACGGGGATCATTTTAGAGGATATCCTGAGATGCCACTTCCACCAGGGGGCACCTACGGTGATATAGGTAACAAGTTTTTAAATATTTCATTTTTTTTGTTTTTTTATTTAAGGAACAAAAATATATTTTTTGGGATGGTGTTTAAATATTAACTAGACTCTTGTGTAATCGTAGACGTGGGTCCACAACGACCAGATGGATTTCTTCAACATAGCTGGAGGAATCGAGGAGATGAGGTGGCGGGAGGAGAAGTGGAGAGGGTCATACAAAACGTGCAGGGCAACTTGTCTCATTTGACACAGAGGATTCCTATGGTCCAGGTAGAGGATCTACTTGAAGCCATGCAGTGACAGGTGGTTGGTGTACCTAGAGCATGGGTATGACTCTTCCAATGTCTTGCAAATGCCATGGTTTGCTACCATGAAACACATTCGACGCCACAAGCATAGATGTCGTGAGATATGTAAACCGACTATATATGTGTATTGAGGGTTTTATCCCTAATTTTGTAATATAAACACCATATTTTGAAATATATAAAAAGGGATCTTCGACTTTACTTATATCTTACAATGTGTACATTGATTTAATTGTTTTCTTTGATTTATTAATGTGACAAATGCCAATCTAAAACGTAATTAGAGTAGGCATCAGATACATGATTAGAACTCCTAGGAATGTGATAATATGTAATAAAATCAAATTGTTGTTTTAAAAGACATACTCGCAGGAATCAATGGAGTAAAGTAGGATCACGAATGAGGTAATCACCGTTCAACTGACATACTACTAACTGGGAATCTAGGAGAACTTCTAAAGAGAAAATACCATGCGAGATATCATTTCACAGAAGTTATATGATGATTCTATATTTGGCCACATTATTTGTGGATGGCCCTCAGCATACGCCACCTGAAAAACACCAGCATACCCTCGGGTGAGTAAACCACCAAAGCGGTGGAAGCTAAGTTCCGTGTATGGAGACTGGATCCATGTGTGAATCCTAGGTAGACCGAAGACTCTGTTGACATCTGCCAACAAAGGGAAAACTCGATATAAAAGATAAAGAAAAAATAAAAATGGGGAAAAAGATGTATATACACTAAATTTACATTAGTATACAAAGAGTTTCGCCCAAGCCTAGGGCTCAAGTGTAGTACCTTTTCAAGTAGAGCCCATTTTTGGGCTCGATCAATTTATTCCCTTCATAATATTCTAACTTGTAGGCTCCTTTTTCTAGAACAAGTCGCACAATGTAAGGACCGTTCCACATGGGTTTAAACTTGCCTGCCCCTAGTGGTTCTTTATGTTGGTTATGGAGCCTGATTGTCTTCCTGATTCAGAGGTCCTTGCTTTCAGCTGTGTTTAGACCCCATGAAGACTTTACACCCCAGAAGTATGTACACTCTTCCATGTGGGGGAGTGAAGAGGGGGGATACCCCCTCTGCGGGGTCCAGGGGGGCTATCCCCCCGACTGGGGGGTTCGGGGAAGAAGCCCTCGAAGGAAAAATTGCCTTGTAAATGTATATTGTAATTTCATTATAAATCTGGACCGTTTATTATAAGGTCGCAGATCTAACGGTAGAAATTATGTTAGGGTTTTTTTCCCTAGAAGGAAACCCTCTGTTATGAGGGAAATGTATTGTGGCTATGCATTATGGAGAGTATTGTATTCTGAGAGAGGAGACTGTGAAAGAAAGAAGAGGAAGTTACAACGGGTTTTGTTGTAGGTTGTATCCCTTCATTTGTTGGATAATAATAAAGGAAGGACTTGGCAATTTCTATCGTGGGCATAGCCCACACTCTGTGAACCACATAAATCTATGTCTCTATTGTATTGTGTATATTCTGTGTTTTGTTTCTGCATTTGTTTTATTTTATTTCTCTGCGGTCCTGTTTTTCTAACAACTGGTATCAAAGGGAAAGGTAACTCACAGGAAAAGAGGGTTCTTGGCTCGAGTGGGAGCAATGACGGCTGATCTTGGTAGCTTCGGTGGCTTTCAATATCTCGAAAGAAAATACAACAAAGTATCTTATGGATGCATTGGCTAAACTGTATGAAAAACCCTCGATGTCTAATAAGGTATTTCTAATGAA
>CBVK0100831035.1:0-34719 GCA_900067695.1 Picea abies
GCTCTTCCGATCTCACTAACGCTTTCCCTTATGGAGGGGGTCATATACCTCCTTCATCCCCTTAGCTCGACGATGCTCACTGACACTCCTCTGAGCTGAATGTAAACTATAGTTCATTTGGAGCAGGTAGTCAAGGAATTCCTTCTTATAGCATGTAGGTTGGTTCAACTTCATTCTCTTTGTTTGGCATATTTGGTAACAACGCATTCTCATCAGCTTCCACCTCGGTCGGGGGAAACCCCGGTTATGGACAACAAAATCCTATGCAGGGTACTATTCCTACAAAGGGGGAAAACTCATGAATTCCTTCCTCACAAGGACCTTGGAATTCATGGTAGGGATAAGTTCTCTCGTCAGGGATGCCGACCAGGGGAAACCCCTTCCATAGCCAATGGAACCCCAGGCAAGGCTCAAGACCTATTCCTGTCGGATCGGCAGGGGGAAACCCTTCCCAAAATCCTTGGAATACAACACAAGCCCAACCTTCCACATCCTACTACGGGAGTCAGTCGATGACGTCTCAATAAGAACATAATCTGTACAATGGTCACGGCCATGGATTTTACCATAACCCTGGCCAGCAACCTAACTTTTCCTGGCAACCTGGTGGCAGCCAAACTCCAGGATCCTTTTTCCCTAGTTATAACCAACAACCCAAACTTCTGTTTCTGGCAACTTTTCATTTGCCAGACTTGTCAAGTTTACTAAATGACGCCAGCTATCGTGATCCGCATTGGTCTCTTATGTTGACCAAGTTTCCTTTGGACATTCCAAAATTCTAAGCTAAGCCTAATGAAGATCCAGGTGATCATGTGAATACCTTCCATCTATGGTGCTTGTCCAACTCATTGAGAGACGACTCCATACAACTACATTTGCTTCAATGCACTCTCATCAGGAGTGTTGTGAAATGGTACATTGAGCTCGACCACTCGAGATACTCTTCCTTCGGTCAATTGGCTATGGATTTCTTAAACCATTTTCAATTACCTGTGAGATATGATGCCGACACTGAATTGCTGACCAATTTTGAGAAGACAAAGGCAAACCATATCTCAAATCACATCCAAGAATGGAGATACTGGAAGATTTTGATAAAAGTACCAGTCCCACCAGCATTCCTTCTTGAGTGGTTCCTTAAGTCTTTGTTACCTCAGTTATCCAAAGATGTCACAATGTCGAGGGTCTTTTTAGAATAAAAAGTGATAATGAGAGCTCAATAGCTAGAGATGATTTACTCTTAGTCTAGTTTACTTTAATAAATTTTTCCAGATGCACCGTGGTCAATACTTGAAAAGACCAGACAGAGATTTGGACCACATGCCGACGGTATTATTGGTTCAGTGCAAATGAAGCCCGCTGATCAACTGGCAAATCAATTGCAACAATTGTCAATATAGTAGACAATGACCAACCAGACCATAGGTTCGGATTCTCCCCCTACTCAAATGTCGAATGTACACAGTGTGCAATTGTCAAACCCGAAGGCCACCCAACAAACTTACAGAAAGAAGAAACAGTGAAAGAAGGGTAAGGGGAATAAGAAACCTACCAATAATGTTGGCAGGGGAAACATAGAAAAGAAGAAGTCTAAGTATCTATGTAACCTTTGCACGAAATACCATCCGACTCACCTATGCCCTTGGCTTGCGAAGGCCCAAAAGTTATTGGCATAGCAGCAACCTGCTGTGTTAACCAACCCATTTCCACATGGGAAAAATTTAACTCAAGCCTCTTGGAGCATGGATGGGGATAGTCAAGGACCCCCTCCATGTTTGAGTAATACTTCATCTGTGAATGCGTATATGTTGAAAGGTGATGGCCACATAGCAACTAGGACACATGACTACAGTATGCCAAACACCTACGAGAAGGGTAAAGAAGCCGAAAACCCACCTCTTCCTCTCCAGATTGAGAAGACATTGGGAAAAACAATGATACACATCCCGAAAGGTGCGTTCAAGAAAGCTTCTCACAATCCAAACACAAGTTCCACCCATAAATACTTTGTAGTGGAGGATTTGTCTCAAACCCCTTGTGCAATGTCTTCTCTGGAGGTCCTCCAAATATGCCCTTCCTAGAGAAAGGATTTGTTAGCTTCCTTAGGATCTGCTGAGACTTGTAATCCTAGAATGATCATGCTTGATACGACCGACTTAAAACCTCATCTCCCCTACCACATGGTGTTTCATATAGTAGTGTCTTACACCATGAAAAATTTTACCCAGAACATTTTCCACACAGTGGTTGATGAGGGCACCTTGACATGCATGATGTCATTGGCATGTTGGAAGGCCATTGGCCAACCTATTTTGTCTCTGTCACCTACTCTTATTACCATGTTCGACGGTCGCTCATTCCGACCACATGGAATCATCCCCTCTTTCCACGTTCAGTTAGGGGGAAAGACCGTGTGCGTCGATGTTGAGGTGGTCAATGCATCTCTCGACTACAATATCTTGTTAGGAAGGAGTTGGACCTATTCTATGCAAACAGTGGTCGCTACAGTTTTTTGGGTCTTGTTGTTTCCACACGAGGGTTGGATCGTGTCCATTGATCAATTGTCCTTCTCTCGTCCTAAATATTCATCGGGGGCATCCACGGTCCCGATGATTGATAACCCTTAGCCCAACATCGTCAACGTAAGGGTTGGTTTGTGACCACCTTTCATGGGTAATTTCAATTACCCTCCTCTAACCGGCAATGTCAATTACATATCGGTGGTCCCCGACCAGCCTAGGGCTGAAATTTTTCAAATCTCGTCATTTCGTATGACTTACTTTGATGATCCATGGAATCTTACTTCCCCATTAGCCATGAAAGGGACAGGGCACCATGGCATGGCCATGCCTTTGTCCATGACAAAGGTTGCAAAATCTATAGTCCAACGAGCTTCCACCGATCTCGTTCTGACTCCTGCACATGAGTTAGATCCGGTTCTCGAGCCTATTTGGGCTCAAGGTTCCCTCACCGATACTGATTCTTTATACTTATTCTTTCCCTCAGACGAGGTGATTACTAAGGCAATGATTAGTCCAGACAAACCCTAGGATGATCTCCATCACAGATCTTATTTCCTCCCAGAGTTAAGAAGAATTGAAGCAGGTGAATTCACTTTGACTATGACTAGAGATAGGTCTTGTCCTGTCAATTCTTTGGCTACAAACACAATTTACACTAAAGGAAATATGGAAACCATCACTAAAACCATACCCATTGATATCTCCAGAACCCATCGCATCATGGAGAATGTCTTCGTCAGAGAAGACTGCTCCCCCGAGGAGATTCGAATCTACACGGATTTATTTAAGGAATTTCATGACGTGTTTGCATGGTATTACGAGGAAATGCTAGGCATAGATATAAGAATCATTGAACATGAAATCATGACATATCCTAACGTTAAGTCAGTCTGGCAGAAGATTCATCCAGTTAATCCTAAGAAAGCAACAATTATTAAGGGTGAAGTAGAGAAACTACTCAAAGCAGGTTTTATCTTCCTTGTCCAATTGACTCAATGGGTGTCAAATCCCATTCTAGTTGACAAAAAATAGGGTACGATTTGCATATGTATGGACTTCCGTGATTTGAACAAGGCCTGTCCAAAGGATAATTTCCCCACGCCATTTATTGACCATATAGTTGATGAATGCATAGGTTGCGAGGCCTTTTCTTTCATGGATGGTTTTTTGGGATATAAGCAGATACAGATCAAACCCGAACACCAACACAAAACCGCTTTCATTTTCTTGTGGGGTACATTCTCTTATCGAAAGATGCCTTTTGGTCTGAAAAATGCTGAAGCTACCTTTTAGCGGGCCATGTCTTTTTCTTTCCACGATCTCAAACACATAGTCGAGGATTATCTTGATGATTTAACATCATGATCTCATAAGAGAGTTGATCATCCCACATACATCCGACTTATATTTGAGCGATGTTGCTACTATCGGATCCGCTTGATTCCAAACAAATTCATTTTTTGCGTGACATCGGGTCGTCTGCTAGGTTTCATAGTTTCGACAATAGGGATCATGGTCGATCCTCTCAAGGTTGATGCGATAGTTCAATTGCCTCCCTCGTGAATAGTCCCTCAGCTTCAGAGTTTATAGGGAAAAGTGAACTTTTTATGGCGTTTCATTGCAAACTATGCCGAGATCACAAAGGGTTTCATGTGTTTACTAAAGAGGGACGTTCCTTTTCATTGGGGTGAAGCTGCTCAGTGATCTTTCAAAGCATTGAAACGTGCCCTCACTTCTTCTCCTCTGCTTCAACAACCCAGTTATAATAAATATTTTTTATTGTACTTGGCTGTAGCAGAGTCAAACATCGGTATGGTCTTGGTTCAAGAGGATGATTTTCTTGAAGAATATGTGATTTATTACCTGAGCAAAGGCCTGGTTGGACCAAAACTCAATTATTCCCACGTTGAAAAACTTGTGTTGGCAGCAGTTCATGTTGTCCAACATTTATGTCATTATATCTTGTTTCACAAGACCACCATCATTGCCGTTGTGAATCTGTTTCAATACGTGTTGACACAACGTGTAATCGGAAAAAAAATCAGTAGATGGATAGTTATCCTCTAGGAATTTGACGTGGATTTTGTTTCGGCAAAACCCAAAAAGTCGTTGTTCTTTGTTGAACTCATCTTGTAACTTCCAATCAAGTCAGGTGATGTTATTCCCGAAGAGTCACCTATTAAAGGAGACATGTTTTTGATCATATCTTTAGACCCTTGGTATGGAGATATAATGGTCTATCTCTAGAATTTGAAGTGTCTCGCCTCTGCTTCTCATGATGAGCGTCACTGTATATGCCATCAGGCCAAGAACTATCTCATACTTGAGGACACTTTGTATCATCAAGGTGTAGATTGAATCCTTCACCGATGTCTCACTCATGAAGAAGCAGAAAATGTGCTTAACGAATGCCACACCGAAGCATGTGGTGGTCATTTTTCTGGGTTGGCCACAACCTAAAAGATTCTACAAGCTGGTTACTTTTGGCTAACATTAATCAAATATTGTGTTGAATCGGTCAAGAAGTGACACCTGTGTTAGATCTTCTCTCAGAATATGAGGGCACACCCCACTCCCATGTTTCCTGCCATCACAGTTGGTCCCTTCACTAAGTGGGGAATTGATTACACTACATGCAACCCCCCTTTAGCAAGGGGGCACCATTATATCATCGTAGCAGTAGACTACTTCACGAAGTCAGTCGAGGCTATGCCAATGTTCAAATATGATGGCGAGACATCAACTCCCTTTTTTTTTAACCAAATAATAGCAAGGTTTGACGTCCCGAGAGAGATTGTCGCTGATCATGGAAGTCACTTTCAAAATAAAATGATGTCCGAGTTAACGTTAAATCTTGGGTTGAGGCAAGAACATTCATCACCCTACTACCCACAAGAAAATGGTCAGGTGGAAGCTATGAATAAATCTCTTAAGACTATTCTCCATCGAATGATCAATTTGGCCAAATCAAATTGGCATTTGATGTTGTACTCAGCATTATGGGCCTACCGAACATATGTTAATACTACAACTGGTTTCTCACCTTTTCAACTCGTTTATGGGCTGTAAGTAGTTTTTCCAATAGAGTGCTAGATCCTGTCTCTAAAGTTGGCAGTATAGTTATTGCCAGACACTTCACTGCTTGAAGAGAATTTATTAAATCTAGAGCAGCTCGATGAGAAGCATCATGATGCAACCTTGGCTAACGAGGCTCACAAAAAAAAATCAATTGTCAGTATGATCAGTCTGCTCACACTAGGATTTTTTCTGAAGGTGACCTTGTCCTAGTCTACAACCAAGATAAGGACCCCCTGGGGGAAGGCAAGTTCAAACCCATGTGGTTCGTAACTTTCATCATGAAGGAGGTTCTAAAGAAGGGATCTTATTGTCTAGTGGACTTTGAGGGAAATGCTTTGGAAAATCCTAAAAATGGGCTCTACCTCAAGAAGTATTACTCGTAGGTTGGTCTCCTTGGGTGATTTCTTGTGCATATGTATAGTATTTTTACAGTTAGTTTTTGTCTTTTTGGTTTTATGGACGTGTCATTTTTGATTTCATATTTTTCACTGTGGTAGATGTCAAGTGAATCAGAGATGTTCATTGGGTTTGTGGACGGTGCTAGCCGACACACTCGGAGGCTTGCTTCCGCAGCTTTGGTGATTTTTACGCCTCAGGTCCAGTTGCTATCTTTAGGAGGTATCTTTTTAGGCGACACCACAAACAATGTTGCCAAATATAGTGCATTCGTAGAGTTGCTTCATGACACTTTGTCGCATGGTATCTCTCACCTCCGAGTCTACTTAGATGCTCAGTTGGTTGTATCCCATTTAAATGGGGTTCACCACGTTCATGAGCCTACTCTACACCAACGGTTCCTTAGGGTAAAATCTATTAGAACAAAGCTTTGATTACATTATGTATGTCCATGTTCCTAAGAGATTGAATCAAGCCATAGATACTCTAGTTAATCATGTATTATATTGGCATATTGCACACATGTAAGAAAAAGCACACACACGCACATGTAAATACAATTGTAAATAAATGAAATCCATAAGACATAAAAAGATGTAAGTACACATATACATATAAAAAAACATCAGAGTACATAGGTGGGCACAAGTGCCTCAAAAATATAGGTCCAACAAGAGTCATGGGGATTATGCCCTCAAAAATATACAAAAGTTTCCCTCGACATGTAAGTAGTCCAACCTGACTAAGGGAGGGGCATGTTTTCCCTGCCATAGTGAAAAACGACATTTGACAAACGCCAAAAGAGTTGGACCCAGGTCCGTGGTACCCCAACTACGTGAGGTTGCATCGATGGTGGGAGATCCTCGATGTATGCCATAGGGACTGTACGAGTGAGTGTAGTGAGGTTCCGCTCAACCTGTCTCAACACTCTATTAGCCTCTTCAGTTGGAGGACCCCCTGTTGTTGCTGCTGGTCCGATGGCTATGGATGGTCTTTCCTTTGGTCAAGGACGTCGCTTGGTCCTTGAGAAGTCTATTGGATGCACTAGTCCCACATCTATACATAACAAATACATAGTTGTCATGTACTTTGATACACATAAAAATGATATATATAAAAAGAAATAAAAATTAAATAACTTTGAAAAAAAACATACCTAGATCTCCTCGTTCTACTTTGGGAGGTACGGGCATATTAGGATCCTTGGAGAAATTGATCCCAGCATAGGGGTAGTCCTCTATAGTCAGAATCTGCCGAGACCACCAGTCAAAAAATTTATCATTGAAGGCCTCATTGGTCCTCCCTCCCCCCTGTCACAGCAACAACGTCGCCCATCTACATAATGTTGGGGAAGAGGCCACGTGCCCTCGTATAATCTGTCAAGGACTGAGACTATGTACCCTCTCAAAGAAGAAAGAGCATAGAACGGTCTCGGACCCAAAGTTTATGTGTTCCCACACATGACACTTTGTCAGCTGTCTCTTCATGCATGTCAACATGGTTGTTCTCTAGTCGAAAACTTATGCATTTAAGAACAGAACAGCACAATGCATGTATGCCCGAGATGCCTGATGTAAGGCCACGAATCTAGTGATCTTCCCAATGAGTAAAACTATCACTTTCAGTGATAGGTTTGAAATCTTGTGGATTGGCACCTGAGAACCCACTTTATTTGTACCAGATTCGCAATGGAGTCCAATCAACTCCTCTATGTTGTGAGGCCCGGGGGGAAAAGTACGTAAGTTGACTGGGTCACCTCTCCTCGAGAGACAAGTTAGGAAGTAAATGTCCTCAGTTGTTGGATTCAATGACTTCCCCTCAAGCATAAATGCCTCAGCGTCTAGGTGCCATTAATCTACCAAGGCATTCAACAACCTGGGTTGTGCCCTCATGAACGAACACTGGAAGAATTTTAACAAACCACATTATGATAATACAGTGATAGTAGTAGGGTCTTGTGAGGCCAAAAAATCAATGTCTTCATGCTCCCTTTCTCTCCAATGGACGTACATCCTACAAATGACAAGTTCATAGAAGTTTAAATCTTGCATTTTTTTTAATTATTTTTTCACATATTGGAGGGTGTACATGGGTGTAATATTAAATCTTAAATCTTAAATTTTCATATTTTCATATTTCTGAGTGATATTGTCTTTGTCACACTCATTAAAATGGTTTTGAATAGACGTATTTTCGGTGCTAGTTTACCCTTTTTTTCGAACCAACTAGACTACCTTCGAAAAAGTTACCCCAATGGAGTCTTCTTTTACGCCTTTTCAGACTCTCTAAAAATGAAAAACCGTCGAGCTTACCTTCTCTGGGCTCATTGAAATTACATGAAGGATATTATCATTGTGCCGTATTAATAGCATTTGCATTCCTATGTCTTTGGCATAATTCCAGCTCCATGTTTCTCTCAACTGAACCATTTGAAGCATGCTTTATAACGCAAGCCTTGTATCACTTTGCCTTTGTGTCTTGACACCTTGAACCATGGAGGAATTTTCTCGAGTGTCCTTTTCTGCACATGTCTCCTTTCTCTGAGCATTAGTGTGTTCCTTGCACTTGGAACTAGTATGTTTGCGACACTTGTTCCTCCTTTGTAACATAGCATTCTTTTATTTTTTTTCAAGCTTTCCAAAAATTATTGAAAAAGACAAAAAAAATTCAAATATACCCCAAAAAGAGGAAGGGAAAAGTATTTTCTTTTGTTGGCAACACAATGAGTCACCCTTGGAAAAAGCACATCATTCCAATTGTTCATCAAGATATGGGATTTAATATGACCTTAGGAAGTTTTTCTTGCTACATAGATCTGTGTCCTCCTTTGTTTGGTTATCCTTCCAAACATATGGAGATCTCGTGTTGCCTCCTACATCGTGAAATTATGTCAATTGTTGGAGTTACTTCACACACACCTAGGATTTATTTTTACTAAGGTTATTCCTTTTTTATTATTCATAATTAGTCATTATCTAGTCTCCTATATTTTAGGGGAGAATATTCCACCTGGAGAATATTCTATTTTAGTTGACACTTTAGTTTGACTAGTTGAGTTGAGTTTAGATGTTGCATTGGGATCATCACCATGAAAAATTGGGATCATCACCATGATAATTCTACCTTGCCTTGGTATCATCACCAAAGTGGCACATTAGCCTTGATTCCCTGATTTAACTCCTCACTACTCTCTGTTCAGTCAGTTAACTGAAGACTAGTTGACTAGTTAACTCAACTAGGTGGCAATTCACTCCCGTAACTTCCTCAAAGACTAGAATAGGTGGCAGTTCACTCCCATAAATAATGGTGTGTGTCCATATCACTCTATACCACCAATATGGTGCATTGGTTCACCTCAAGTTTAACTCATTGAGATATACAAAGTATATCATGTGTAAATTATTCATTTATTCATAACGGTTAATGAGAATTCTTTCATTCTTTCTCTCCTTCTTATTTCTCCAATTCTCTCTAAAAATGTGTGTATTATTGTTTATATAGATATATTATGTGTAGGTTCAACACATTTACATGGTATTAGAGCTGACGGACTGCTAAGCAAAATCTACACCAAAATGTTTTGCAGGTACAAAAGATTGAAGACAACGGAAAGATGGAATTCCAAAAAGAATTCATTCTTACACCTTACAACTATTTTTCATGGAAGGAGAAAATATCCATACATCTCTGATCCAAAGGGTTGTATAGGTTAAACATGAATATAGATACAGAGCCGACATCAGCCATAGAAAAATCCAAGTACTTAAATTGCATGGATGAGGCACTCAACAATTTGCAGTCTTATTTCTCTCGATCTCCTTTTTCATATATCTTCCTATAAGACTCCCAATAAAGCCTGGACCATATTGGAAGGTCTCTTTGGAAAATAGGATGAGATGAGGGGACACATGATGGAGGTGGAACTTCTTACATTGGATCCAAAAAGATTCAAGAATATCCAAGATTTCTTTACAAAATTAAAGGATTTACTGTCGCAACTCAAAGCTTGCAGGGTTGACAAATCGAAGGAGGAGAAACAAATGGTTCTCACCATTCTCTCCAATCTTGGTACTGAATTATTTGTATTTGTATCCACATTCCATACTGTCAGATTCACCTCTGGAGCCACCTGGAAGATGCCTTCTCTTGATGACTTTATCGAATCCCTGACACAAGAGAAAACCAAGCTCATCAACATGGGCACAATCAAAGGCCCAAGGGCACATGCACTCACTATTCATGATGGAAGCCAAAAATATCAGAAATATAAAGATAAATATAAGAGGAAAGATCATGCACATTCGAAGAAGGAAGGGTACACAAAACCCTTCACCGATGCCTTCGGATCCAAAAGGGAAAAGGGAAGAAAAGGGGAGAAATGATCGTACTATCACAAAGGATTCCATATAGAATCTGCATGCGTGCAAAAGAAAATATATCTAATGTCTCAAATACTTCAGCAAAACAACCTAGGAAATCTCATCCCCAAGGGTGCCAAGAAAAATAATCCAGAAGATACGAATTCCAAGAAAGCAAATTCTAGCCATGCCTTGATTGCCATCAACTCCTCTCCCGATGCTTGGATCGTTGATTCGGGAGAATAACATCACATGGCTTCATCAGAAGCAGTATATTCTTCTTTGGATGCATGAAAAGGTCCTCCTATTTTGATGGGGGACAACTCTTCTATCAAAGTCACCAACAAAGGAAGGATTGAACTCACCAACGGAAGTTTCGAGAATGTGTTGCATGTTCCCAAGATTTTTTTCAACCTTCTCTCTATGTATCAGATGACGAATTCCGACACCAGAAAGAAAGTCATATTCACACCAAATTCCATGGACATCTATGACATGCAAACCAACTCCAGGGTTTCTACCAGTGAGGTAAATCATCAGTCTAGATTGTATACATTTTCTAAATTCATTGAACCTGATTCTTCTTTACTGCTTACTCATGCTAATGAAAGTAGTAGGATATGGCATGAAAGGTTTGGACATTTGAATTTCAGATACATGCAACAACTTAGTGAGAAAATATTGGTTGATGGTCTACCAAACATCCATTTCTCCAAAGAAGTATGTGAGGGATGTTTTCTCGGAAAACACCCTCAAGAGAAATTTGACAAGGGAAAGTCTTAGTGAGCTTCTGCACCTTTAGATATGATCCACAATGATCTCATGGGTCCTTTTCTACATCCATCGATCAAAAAAGAGAGTTTTTTTTTCATTTTTTTTTATGATTTCTCACGTTTTACATGGATCTACTTTCTCAGGAAAAAATATGAGGTCTTTCAACACCTCAAAGATTTTAAAGCACTAGTTGAGACACAGTCTGAAAAGAAGATCAAAGTCCTCCAAACTGATAACAAGGGAGAGTATGTGAATCATGATATCCGCAATATTTTCCATGATGCAGGGATTCAGTTGTAACATATAGTTCCCTATACTCCGTAGCAAAATGGAGTTGTTGAGCAGAAAAACTAATTTCTAAAGGAGATGGCATGTTGCATGTTGCATGCAAAGTCACTACCATAGAGACTATGGACCGAAGAACTTAACTGTGCAACATACATCAAAAACAGATCTCCCCATAGATATGTCAAGGATAAGACCCCCTACGATGCTTGGAGGGGCCTCGAACTGGAAGTGACCCACTTTTGCATTTTTTGTTCACATGCATGGGCCATGATTACCTATGAAAAGAGGAAGGCACTTGATCCACAAAGATTGAGTGCATTTTTGTTGGATACCCTGACGATGTGAAGGGATATCGACTTATTTATCTTTCCTCAGACCGGCTCATAATTGATCATAGTGTCCAATTCGAGGAAAGTGTCTCGCATGTACCTTAGTGGACACCTTCACTCTTCAACCTATCTGAGATAATGAGCATGCACATGCCAACTCTTCTTCAGATGAGAGTTCTAATTCAGAGGACTCAGATGATTCAAATTCAGAGTCATTACAATTGGATGCAAAGTCAGAGAATCCAGATGTAGTTGTAGAGCCAGAGAAGAGGCCCAAGTGGGCACAAACTACTCTTCAAGATGTAGGGGATCTCGTTGGTGATCCAGCCGATACCAGGAGGTCTCAATCTGATTTCGAGGAGACTCCTGTTGCACTCACCACCACTGAACCATTGCCCTCCAAGCATATTTTCTTGGTTCGGTATTTAGATCCATAGTATTATGGCGAGGTTGCTGGAAATCCCTTTTGGGAATCCGCCATGCAGGAGGAGTACAACTCCCTCCTCGAGAACCAAACTTGGGATCTGGTTCGCCTTCCTTCTGGGAGGAAACTTGTTAGATGTAGATGGGTCTACAAGACCAAGAGCACAGCGGATGGACAGATTAGTAGATACGAAGCCAGTCTTGTTGCCAAAGGCTTTCAATAGGTTCATGGTATTGACTATGATGAGACCTTCGCTCCAGTAGTGAAGATGGATTCCATACGATTGGCACTTGCCATTGTGGCAGCCAAGGGATGGGAAGTCGATCGGATGGATGTGAACAATGCATTTCTTCACGGTGATCTCTCTGAGGAGATATACATGGAGCAACCCTAGGGATTTTTGCAGGACTCATATTTGGTCTGTTGACTGAAGAAGTCACTTTATGGTCTCATGAAGGCTCTGAGGGCAGGGTATGCCAAAATGGATTCCTACCTATTGTAATAGAACTTTGTACATTGTAAATCAGACCTGAATGACTACATGCTCAGAACAACTGATTCACTTCTACTTTTAGTTCTGTATGTCGATGATTTGCTGATCACCAGGTGCTCAACTTCAGTGATTACTGCAATCAAGATGATTCTACATGACAGGTTTTTTATGAACGACATGGGTCCACTACACTTCTTCCTTGGAATTGAGATCAATCATGATGCATCAGGCATCAAACTGTATCAAGCCAAGTATGCACGAGATATGCTCGAGAGATTTCACATGACATACTGCAAGTCTTCTCCAACTCCTTTCTTATCAGGAGTCAAACTTGAGGATGGCGGGGAGACTCCATTGGTTGACAACACATTGTACAGATAGCTAGTGGGGAGCTTGTTGTATCTCACACACTCCAGACCAAACCTCTCATATGTAGTTGGCGCAATTTCCAGGTTCATGCAGGAGCCGCATGAGCTACATTGGAAAGATGCAAAGCATATCCTTTGATCCATATAGGGCACCATAACCTTTGGGATTCATTATGCAATAGAATCTACATTAGATCTCATTGGTTTTACTGATTCCAACTGGGCTAGTGATAGCATTGATCGCAATTCCATATCTAGTTACTCACTCAGTATTGGTTCCAGACCTATCTGTTAGTCGAGCAAGAAGCAAGATTCCATTTCTCTATCTTCAGCCAAGGCAGAGTACAGAGGGGTAGTTAACATAACCATTTAGGCTATGTGGCTACAACATTTTTTCACTGAGTTAGGCATGCAGTTTCATCGATCGATTGTCATCTGGTGTGACAACTAGAGAACTCTGAATTTTTGCAGAGATCCATTTCAGAGGAAGCGGACGAAGCACATCAATATCCACATGCACTACATCCGGGACTTGGTACACAAGGGGATCATCGACTTACATTTTTTTCCTTCAGTAGAATAGATGGCAAACATTTTCACCAAGACCTTCATTGAGAAGAAATTCCATTCTCTGCGAGGTCATCTTGGAGTGAAGGACACAGTTTCCTAGCAACTGTAGTTCTTATTTTTCCATACATTGAACCTTGAGGGGGGATTTTTTCCCATGAGGTTTTCCCTCTTTCCTTACTTTATTTTTAGTGTATATTTTGTACTTGGGTACCTAACATGGCCTCGTTGCCAGGACCCAATCTTTATTTTCATCATAGTGATGTTCAAGGGGGGTGTTGGAGTTACTTCACACATGCCTAGGATTTCATTTTCCTAAGGTTATTCCTTTTTTATTAGTCATAACTAGTCATTATCCAGTCTCCTATATTTTAGGGGAGAATATTCCACCTAGAGAATATTCTCTTTCAGTTGACACTTTAGTTTGACTAGTTGAGTTGAGTTTAGATGTTGCATTGGGATCATCACCATGATAATTTGACCTTGCCTTGGTATCATCACCAAAGTGGTGCATTATCCTTGATTCCCTGAGTTAACTCCTCACTACTCTCTGTTCAGTCAGTTAACTGAAGACTAGTTGACTAGTTAACTCAACTAGGTGGCAGTTCACTCCCGTAACTCCCTGAGAGACTAGAATAGGTGGCAGTTCACTCCCGTAACTGTTGGTGTGTGTCCAGATCACTCTAGACCACCACTATGGTGCATTGGTTCACCTCAATTCAAAATCATTGAGATTTACCGAGTATATCATGTGTAAATTATTCATTTATTCATAACGGTTAATGAGAATTCTTTCATTCTTTCTCTCCTTCTTCTTCTTTCTCGAATTCTCTCTACAAATGTGTGTATTATTGTTTATCTAGATCTATTATGTGCAAGTTCAACACATTTACATCAATGCCATGCTGCTCGAGTCTCATCATTTCTTGTGCTTTTGTCCAAGGGAATTTTTACTAAATTTGAGTCGGCCCTTCTGTAGTTTGTCTCTTGTCATCGTGCCAGGCCATCCTAAAAATCCAATCAAGTCCTTGTACAAAATCAATGAAGTTCTCTTCCGGATTATTGATATCCTCTAATCTATTCTTGACGAGCTGTCGAAGACCTCTGGATAGTGAATTTGTACATTGATATTACACTCCTACCTGAGTTTTGAAGATCTTGAAGTTGTTGCTCAAGCTCTGAAGGCCTCATCTCCAACCATTAGGCATCATTGGCTTCTTGAAGATGTATACTATACATGTATATATTTTGATTTTGAGATGTATATCTAATGTGTATTTCTCACGGCTGCACTTTATATAGTTATATGACATGGATTTGCAGTGTATTTGATTGGCACCCATGATTTTATTTCATCCCGAGCATGGGTATGCCCATCTCGGTGAGACAAATTTTTATTTTTGTAGATGGCACCTCTCGAACTTTGGTCCCTAGAATCACTCACTTTATACTTTGGTGAATATTTGTAATGTATTTTAGCCATCAGATGCTCTTCTGACCTCACACATTAGGGGGCATCTGTTATAAACCTAAATTGCACCAGACATGCATACCTAGCATCATGCCATCTTACTTGCTATATTTGTCAAGCCATCATTCAACAATTCTTCTAAAAACCATTATTTTGAAGATGTACATGCCCTGCACCACTACTTCCTACGTACACACGTTATTTGCACCACTACAGCCTGCGTACACTCATAAAAGGCACGAAAAATAAAAAGTTGCAAAGGGATATGGGTTTTTGGGTAGTTACCTAACCATTTGACTGTCCATAGCTGGTCACCCAACCATTACTATATTTTTTGGCTTATAAAAGAAGTTGTTGGGGTCACATTCCAAGAGGAAGCATGAGAGAAAAGAAACTCTACCCATTTCAGTATTCCCCCCTTGCCCCAATATTGTGCAACCACATTGTGAGTTTGAGCCAAAATTCCTTTTTCATCCCTTTCTCCCCCATTACAAACCCTTTCCATTTACCTTGAGAGAACTGAAGAGGAGAAGAATTTGTGGAAGCAGTTGGTCCACGGTGAAGAGGAGCAGAGGACTGAGTTCGAGGAGCAGTTGTCGATTTCATATTTTAACCAACTTTATGAGATTAATATAAAGAAATACTTTTCTCATCTCGCCAAATGATGTCTTAAATATTTGTGATTTGTTTACATGTTTTTTATGATATCTAACCCACTAATCCATATATAGAATGCATTCTTGTAGTTTCTTGTTTGTCTTTTGATGAATGCAGGTCAGCCTTGGGAGGATACTTGCAATCGAGAAACAATCAAGTGTAAAGGGATTGGCACCGGATGTGGAGTTTAAGGTAGGACTACCAGATCCCTATACTTTGTCTTTTATGTATGATTGTGGGGTAATGTCGGGATAGTTGTTAAAAGTATGAGACTTTAGACAGTTAGTTTTGCCTGCACTTTAGAACCCTTGTGTAGTCCATAGGGGGTTTTCCTGCTTACATCAATTTCCTCAATTAGACTTTATCTTCTAGAGATTTCTACCAGCCAGTCATTGTTTTCATTCATTTTCATAATTTTGACTCCATATCCCTAAGTGTCCCTCCCCTTCCTCGCCAACAAATTTATCAAAAACCCCCAAAACAAACCAAATCTAGCCACTAATTATCAAAGAAACATCAAGTGAAAAGAGAGAGCCCTCTCTAAGATAAGAAGGCTAGTGAAAAGCTCTAAAGTAGGTTTAAATAGTTACCTATGTCATTTTTCTATCAGCCTAACAAAATTTACAGAGTGCTAACATTCTGGCGCCATTGTCGGGGACAAAATTGAAAAATATTCCCCGGGAAAATGACTTGAAGCTTAGTTTTGATCCCTCAGGGTGACATTGGATAAAATACTATATTGGCTGAGATTATTTCTTCCCTGGTGAATCCATTACCAAAAGAACGGTTGCACCAAACAGTGTGAGCTAGAAACCCTGGCTCCCAAGAGAATTCACACCGAAAGCAACCCAGACCTAGAAGTTGCAATTCTTGTATTTGATCCTCAAAAGCTTGTACATAAAAGAAAATAAAGGCCGGTGACCCCAATGTTGCATCTATACCGATGCCTATCCTTATCCAAGGACGGAGTGACAAGCATTGAAGACCTTGAGTTTGACATGAAATTTGAACAAGCTCTATTTAGAGCTAAATCTGAATCATGTTTAAGCGAGACCATCTTTGACAAAAAAAGATTTCAATATTTGGTTTTAGCCTTATATGCTAGGACTATAGTGATCCCCTATCAGAACCGATAGCCCCTCCGACCTCTCACAACAACCATGGCAGCTAGATTCCCCCCCTCATACTGCCTGCTCAACTACATGATTTACCTCAAGATTATAAGCTAAGTATCAAACTATATGATGTTGAAGGTAACATATCAGCCCAGAAGCACCTAGACTAGTTTAATGATTTCGTAGACTCAGAGGAGGTGGAATTTGAAGATGTAAAAATGAGACTGTTCACACAAAGTCTTCTAGGAGAAGTGAGGAAGTGGTTCAGATCCCTTCCAGCAGCTAGTATCGTAGATTTTGAGGCCTTTGAAACCAGTTTCCTTGGAAAATGGGGCGATAAGAAAAATCCCCTTCAGTTGTTGACTAAGTATAACAACATGAAGAGATCACCTGATGAAATAGTGCAGGAGTTTTTAGCCAGATTCATGAAATTCTATAATTTGATTCCTGTCGGGATGAAACCTCCACCTAAAGCTGCCCAACTTAGATATGTTGATTCTTTTGAAAGTGATTTTGCTCTGTTATTAAGAGAATGAAGGTATGCTACATTAGATAATATGATGACTGGCTCCATAGAGGTCGAAGTGAATCTAATGTCTTCGGGAAAGTTAAAATCTAAATCTTGTAGGGACATGAACACAACTCAAGAGAAGACACATCCTTCAACCTCACAAATAACAGAAGAAAGGTTTGAAATAATGATGAGAACCATGGAGAGAATGATGGAACGAATGGCCTTGGATAATAGGCCTAACCCTAGAGAACAGGCTGATGGTCTACCTAGAAATCCGAGGAGGCTAGAAATCCCACAAATTAGGCAAAGAGAACAAAGGAATCAAGGGAATCAGGAAAATCAAGTAGATCAGAGAAATCAAGGGAATCAAGGAAATCACGTGAATCAGGGAAACCAAGGAAATCAGGGAGATCAACAAACAAGGCCTCCTTTTCAAAATAATTATGTAAATGAGGATTATGATAGATAATTTGAATACAACATGAATTGATGTGATGATAAAGAAACAAAGGTGTTTTTGACCAAAGAAGAACATGACCAGTTCATGGATGCAAGTGAGATCTTTTCACAGGATGAGGAAGAAAGGTTATCAGTAGAAAGGGAATATTACCAAGAAGGATTGCAAGATGCCATCATGAAATTCTAGAGAGAATACAACCTTTGAAATTAGAGAGTGCCTGAAAACCTTCCAAAGGGAAATCCTTCAAAAGGAAATCATCCAAAAGGAAACCCCACCAAAGAAGCTCAAAGCAGCATACCCTCTTCAAGTCAACCCCAAAAATATTCTTCTACAAGAGATTTTGCTGTGAAGGATTCTGCTGCAAAAGATTATGTTGCAAAGGGCAATATAGACAAAGGAAAGAAGAAAGAAGAACCCTAGAAGAAAATATTGGAGGCAAGGAAAGAAATGATCACCAAAGAGGTAGAGAAAACCTCGTCCTATTTAAATTTTGAAAGTGAGATGGCCAAGATCAAAATTTCTATACCATTTAATGAATTAATAAAGAATGGCGAGTATATAAATCAAATCATCGGGATGTTTAAGATGGAACAAACTTCTGATACCCTGAACATACAAGATGATCACCCTACCATATTATTTGGACCAAGAGTAGAATAAAATGGTGATAATGAAGAAGTTCCCCATTTCTATGTTAGCCTGAAAAATCCATGATATGACTCTACACAATGCCATGCTGGATTCAGGAGCATCTCATAACATAATTCCCAAGGTGGTCATGTATCAACTGGGCCTGGACATCACAAGGCCCTACAAAGACCTGTTCTCTTTTTATTCCAGGAATGTGAAGTGCCTAGGTCTTATTAAATATCTGGTGGTATATTTGGAACAAATACCAACAAAAAACATGGTTATGGATGTAGTGGTTTCTAACATCCCTCCCAAGTTTGGCATGTTGTTGTCAAGGTCTTGGGCTGCAAAATTAAATGGAACCCTCCAGATGGACATGTCATATGCCACCATCCCTGTTTTTGGTCAGGATAGAAGGTTGTACAGAGAGGTTTTTCTCAAATATATGGTCAAAAACAAGTCACAATCGAGTAATCATCCCATATACTCTGTATAAACTGAGTTGGGATCCTCCATTTTCTTCAATGACTTGTGTTTCGAAGAGAAAAAACAAGAAATTGATATAGTTGACAAAGAGAGATCTGATCAGCATATGGAAGAGTATTCAGAGCAGCAGGATAATGCAGAAGAGAATACATGGAAGATGAGTTTCGATGGAGCTGCCTGCAAAGAGGGATCAGGGGATAGCATATGGATCAATCACCCCAAAGTAGATTCAAAATTGTGTTCTTATAAACCTGTTTTTGAATGTACAGATAACATGGTCGAATATGAAGCATTAATATTGGGGTTGAAGGTTTTGAAAGAATTGGGTGCCAAAAGAATTGTTGTACATGAAGACTCTGATCTAATTATCAATCAGATCAAAGGCATATACTAAGAAAAAAATTCTAGACTGAGGGCTTATAAGAACCTGGTACTAGACCTCTTTGAGAAATTTCCATAATATAATCTTTCAACAATTCCAAGAGAACAAAATCAGGTTGTTGATGCCTTGGCTACTTCAGCAACAATTTTCAAAGTTCCAATTTTCCCTGACAAAAAATACAAGATTGAGGTCAAGTATAGGCCAATAGTACCAGATAATATGAAGTACTGACAAGTTTTTGAATATGACAAACATATATAAAGCTTCCTCAAGACATAGAATAAATTCAAGAATTTAAACATTGATGATGAATATTGTGATGAAGAGGTAGATGCAGTTGTTTTTACAAAGGAAGGGTATTTCGACATTCAGATTGCAGGAAAAGATATAGTTCATATAAAGAGAAACATCATTCCCAAGGGTCTGGTCCCATTGGAGAAACTCTTTGATAACAATGATGTAGCCAGAAGTCCAAATATTATAGTAAATGAAAGGGATGTGGAAGATTGCAATATTGGGACTCCAGAGGATCCAAAGATCATTAAACTGTCTAGAAAACTTTGTCCTGAAGTCAAGAAGAAATATATATAATTAATGAAAGAGTTCCCCAATGTTTTTGCATGGAGCTATGATGATTTGAAATTTTATGACACCAGTATAGTTCAGCATGTTATCCCAATCCAAGAAGATCATAAACCTTTCAAATAGAAATTAAGAAGAATAAATCATTTACTACTACCTTTGATAGAGAAAGAAGTAAAGAAATTATTTGAAGCCAAAATCATAGTGTCCCTGAGGTTTTCTAAATGGGTGGAAAATCTGGTGCCAGTCAGAAAAAAGAGTGGGGAAATCAGGTTAAGTGTGGATTTCAGGAACCTAAACAAAGTATCTCTGAAAGACAACTACCCACTACCTAAGATGGATCATATTTTATAGAAGGTGGTGGGTTCTCAGAAAATGTCAATGTTGGATGGCTTCTCTGGATACAATCAAATTATGGTGCACCCTGATGACTAAGAAAAGAAAACATTTACCACACCATGGGGAACATTCATGTATGCCAAGATTCCTTTTGGGATTATGAATGCAGGGGAAACTTTCCAAAGAGATATGGACATAGATTTTGCCGATGAAAAAGACAAATTAATTGTTATCTACCTTGATGACATCATTGTGTATTCTGCCTCAGATGAAGAACACCTCAAGCATCTTAGAAGGGCATTTCTAAAGTGTAGAAAGTTTGGAATCTCATTGAATCCTAAGAAGTCAAATTTCTCCATGGAAGAAGGAAAGTTGTTGGGTCACATTATTTCAAGAGAAGTGATAGAAGTAGACCCCAACAGAGTTGAAGGGATCTTAAAAATTGGCATACCCAGAAGTAAAAAGGAGGTACAATATTTCCCGAGAAAAGTTAACTTTCTGAGAAGGTTTATCCCAAATCTAGACGAAATCATAAAGTATATCACCAATATTCTCAAGAAAGGAAATGAAATAAAATGGACCCATGATGCCAGAAAATCCTTTAAAGATATCAAAGTGGCATTAACCAAGGATCCCATACTGGTCATCCCAAACTTTGACAAGGACTTCATGTTATTCTCTTTTTCCTCAGAGCACACAATTGCTGGTGTTTTACTGTAGAAATATGAAAAGAATGTTGAAATTACTAAGACAACTGAGAGGGGGGGTGAATCAGTTGTTATTGTGCTTAAACAATTTTAAGCCTATTAAACCATTCTTAATCTTTCTTCAAGTGATCATCAATATTATACAACATATGGACAACATAAATAATGAGCATCAATCACACATAAGATATACATAGAGACAGATTTTCATGAGGAAACCCATAAAGGGAGAAAACCTCTTCTTCTTCGAAATGATAGGTAGTCTTTTAAGTTCTATACATCATCTATGTTTGAGAACCAACTCAAAGTGAGGCTGCTACCTCTGTTTTACAAGATCCAACTTGTTGAGAGCACCAACTCTCTAGTTTCTCTAGCACTGACTAGAAGGAAGCACCAACTCCCTAAGTGTTCCAGCACCGACTGGATGGAAGCACCAACTTCCACTTATACAAGCACCAACTTGTTTCAGAGCACCAACTCTTGGTTTTCTCTAGCACCCACTAGAAGGAAGCACCAACTCCCTAAATGTTCCAACACCAACTGGATGGAAGCACCTTCTTCCACTTATACAAGCACCAACTTGCATATGGAATACTCTGTGTTTTCCCAAGCACCACCCTACCACCCTGTTTTCTAGACACAACTAGATGGAAGCTACAACTTCCAATATTCAAGCACCAACTCGAATATTAGAGGACCACAATCCTCCCTAGAACCACCCTACCTTCCTGATTATAAATAAATGATTGAATAACCAACAACATAGATAAATCGATTCTTACCACTTCTTTTTTGTTCTGTAAATCTGGTTTGCTTCTAATTGTTCTGCAATTCTTCTCTTCCTCTGTTTGTTCTGCAATTCTTCTTTGCTTCAAGCTATTCTGCAATTCTACTCTTTCTTTTGTCTATTCCTCATCTGTTACTCATCTCTAAGTTTTATCTCACACTGTGGATACTGTCAGTCTCACACTACGCATACTGTAATTTTCCCTTTCTTACAGTTCAACTCATTTTTCATTCAGAACGACCAACCATGCATAGTCACTGTGTGTTTCTTTTATACTCTACTACCCCTTCAGTTACCCCTCAAATCCCTAGAACAATGCTTCAGCAACTAAAACACCAACCATCCAAGAACCATGATTCGGTTCTTCTAACTGAATCGTAACTGAACAATTAATCGTGAAGAGCAATAGTATCCCTTCGATCAGATTTCCAAGTATCCAACACCGTTGGATTACAAGCACAGTGTCTCGTGTTGATTTCTCGATTTCCCATTTCAGCATTTCAGCATTTCGACATTCCTGTGGTGAAGAGTCTCGACTATTCATGTTACGATCACCGAAAATGAGCTTAGCTTGGTGCTAGCTCCTCCCTCTCACATGACCACTGACGGTGACCACAACCTACACCAAAAGGTTTTTTTCTCATTTTGCCATTTCAGCATTCTTGTGATGAAGTGTTTCGACACTCCAAGTAACGAACACAGAAATGATATGAAGGTATTTCGGCATTTCACATTTTGGTGTTTCAACATTTCTGTGCTGAAGTGTTTCGACACTCCAAGTCACGAACCTCGAAATGATCTGAAGGTATTTCGGTGTTTTGCATTTTGGCGTTTTGGCATTTTTGTGATGAAGTGTTTTGACACTCCAAGTCACGAACCCCAAATGATCTTAAGGTATTTCGGCATTTCACATTTCGGTGTTTCAACATTTCTGTGATAAAGTGCTTCAACACTCCAAGTCACGAACCCCAAAATGATCTGAAGGTATTTCGGCGTTTCACATTTCAGTGTTTCAACATTTTTGTGATGAAGTGTTTCAACACTCCAAGTCACGAGCCCCAAAATGATCTGAAGGTATTTCAGTGTTTCGCATTTCGGCGTTTCGGTATTTCTGTGATGAAGTGTTTCGACACCTCCAACTCCCAATATCCGAAACTCTGAAATGTAGTCAGATCAATGGTCCACAATCTTGATGATTCGACGGTCCAAATCTTTTCATGATTTCACAACTTCACAGGCTTTCGTCATGCCTGATCAACAGTCCACGATCTCCCTTTGATCAATGAATCAGATTAAGTTGTGGTTTTGCATTTTGCGATTTCATCGTTCTTGTCATGAGTGTCCTTGACACCTCCAACTCCCAGTATCCGAAACTCTGAAATGGAGTTTATCTTCCAATCTTTCCATGCGATCATCGTTGTGCTTCTAGTCTTGCCACTTTCTCTTATTCGTCATCGTCAGGCTGAGCTTGCCATCAATGAAAAACAAATACTTTGCCTTCTGTCTTCCCGTAATAAATATGCCAACAATCTCCCCCTTTGGCATTGATGGCAACCTTGAAGACACTACTCATAGCATTCTTACCATTACACTTTCTCCCCCTTTGACATCAATGTCAAAGAAGTAACATGCTCCCCCTAAGATGTTGCAATAAATACTTCCCCTATCAACTATGAGCAACTTAGAAATACAACAGATATTCAATAAGTACTCCCCCTGATCAGGTGAACAAATTAGACGAAAGAAGTTATAACCCCCAACTTTTGACGAAGATATACAAAAGGGGTCGCTACTAACGGTTTAGTAAAAATATCAGCTATCTGTTCTGTGGAAGGAATATAATTCACTTAAACAATTCTGTTTGTAACTTGTTCTTTGAGAAAATGGTATTTTATTGGTATGTGCTTAGATTTTGAATGAAGTACAGGATTCTTAGAGAGACTAATGGCATTGTTGTTATCACAGTGAAGTGGAATGGGATCAGCGTAAGTTACCTTCAAATCCGCAAGAGTTTGTATCATCCATAAAATTTGTGTGCAACAAGTAGAAACAACAATGTATTTTGCCTCTGTAGTTGATAATGAAATATATCCTTTCTTTTTACTAAGCCATGCTACTAATGAGTCACTCAGGAAGAATGCTCCTCCACTGGTGCTTTTTCTCTCATCAACATAGTTTGCCCAATCGACATCTGAATAAGCAGTTAACTGAATTTCTAATTTATGGGATACCACAGACCGTAATTCATTGTGACCTTCAAGTACTTCAATATCCTTGTTACTGCTACTAGATGACCTTGTTTAGGAGTAGACTAATAGCGACCTACCATTCCAACAACTTGCATTATATCAGGACGAGAAGTTGTGATGTACAAAAGATTGCCTATCATTGATCGGTATGTCCTTTGATCAACATCAGGTGACATACCATCTTTACTGAGCTTTCAACCAACCACCAGAGGTGTACTAATAGGAGAGGAATCCTCCATCTGAAATTTCTTCAACATCTCTTTCAAATATTTTCCTTGAGAGATAAATATTCGTGCAGAACTCTGATTTACTTGTAAACCAAGAAAATATGAAAGTTCTCCTATCATGGACATCTCAAACTCTATTTTCATAGAGTTAGCAAACCACTGGACAGATGATTCATTAGTACAACCAAAAATAATATCATCTACATAAACCAAAACAACTAGTAAATTATCACCTTCAGACTTAATGTAGAGATTGTTGTCAACAATACCTTTCTTGAACCCTTTGTCTTGTAAAAATTTGTCCAGTCTATAATACCATTCTTGTGGTGCTTGTTTCAGTCCATATAAGGCCTACTTTAGCTTGCAAACATAATTAGGATTATCTGTCAATGAGAATCCTTCAGGTTTCTCCATATATACTTCTTCCTCTAGATCTCCATTAAGAAAAGATGACTTAACATCCATTTGATACACTTTAAAGTTCTTATGGCATGAATATGCAAGGAAATTCTGATGGCTTCCAATCTTTCCACTCGTGCAAAGGTTTCATCAAAATCTTGACCTTCAACTTATGCATACCCTTTACAGACCAATCTGGCTTTATTTCTAACAACTTGTGCTTTTTAATTCATTTTATTCTTGAACAACCATTTGGAACCTATTACATTTTTATCTTCAGGTCTAAGAACAAGCTCCCAAGTATTGTTCTTCTCAATCTGATCAAGCTCTTCATTCATAGCTCTAATCCAATCATCATGATGGATGGATTCATCAAATTTTTTAGGTTTAATCGTAGATAAAAAAGCAACATGAGATTGTTATGAGTCTTTAATCAATTTCCTTCTTATCTGAACTCCTTTATTTATATCTCCAATTATCAGATTTTCAGGATGATTCTTTCTAACAATTCTGAGAGGTGAGTTTGTTTCCTTCTACTAATTTATGTCAACCTAAGTATTTGTATCTTCATCTGATTCAGATTCTTCTCTTTCTGATCCTTGGACCTGTTCATCTTCATCTTCAACTATATCTTTTGTGTTTGGTTCAACACTGCTTACATTTCTGACTGGGATTTCTTCATCAACTTTTATGTCTATACAATCAACTAGTTTATGCAGCCTCTTATTGTAACATATGTACCCTTTATTGTTTGTAGCATAACCCAAGAAGATACCTTCATCAACCTTGTCATCATATTTGCCAATATTTTCATCATTATTCTTAATGTAACATTTACTCCCAAAGACTTTAAAATTCCTGATTGAAGCAGGTCTTCCAAACCATAGTTCATAAGGAGTATTGTCACTATGTGGTCTGAGATGTGCTTTGTTAAGGATATGAACAGATGTATGAATTGCTTCCACCCAATATGTCTGAGGTATGTTCCTTTCATTCATCATTGATCTTGCCATTTGTTGTACTGATCTATTATGCCTCTCAACAACTCCATTTTGTTGTGGAGTCCTTGGAATTGTGTACTCTCTTTTGATTCCATGTTTATCACAAAACTCTTCGAAGTTCCATGAGATAAACTCTCCTCCTCTATTAGACCTTACTGCATTCAATGTTTTTCCTGATTGATTCTCAGTTAGAGCCTTAAACACATTGAATTTTTCAAATGCTTCAGATTTTTCCTTCAAAAAGGAAACCCATGTTAGTCTAGAATAATCATCAATAATCAACATAAAATAATTTTCTTTTCATGTACCTTCTTTCCTTGATGGTCCACATAAATCCATATGTACTAACTAGAGAGGTTTTTCTGTTGAAGGAAATTTTTTAGATCTGAACTGAGTGCGAGTAAGTTTTCCTATCTGGCAAGGTTTACAAACATAATCATATGGATTTGATATCTTTCGAAGATCCTTTATTGCCCCACTATTTTTGAGCTTGATTATATGATCAAAATTTAAGTGTCCAAGTCTTCTATGCCATAGCCAACTTTCATCATACGTGCTTAAGTAACATTCTTATTTTTCTTCTTTTAACACATAGACATTGCTTTCTTTTCTTATCCCTTTTGCAACTAGCTATCCTGAATTCACAGATTTTATTCTACAATCTTTAGAGGTAAAAATGACTTCACATCCTCGGTCACAGACTTGACTAACACTAAGTAGATTATGTTTCATACCTTCTACAAACAACACATCTTGATCTTTCCCTTTGCCATTACTCAAACTTAGCATTCCTTTACCTTTTATTTTTCCTAGTGCATCATTTCCAAAAGTTACATTCCCTTATTTTCTTTCACTTAGAGTTAGAAACTTACTTTTGTCTCCAGTCATATGTTTGGAACATCCACTGTTAATATACCAAGTATTATTTTCTCTTTGGGCTGATAGCACTAGTCTACACTTGTCATCATCTTTCTTCTTCCAAATCTTGAAATTTTCAGCAGTAGGATTCGAATCTGGCTTAAAATTCCTTAAGCGACAATTTGTAGCTTTATCTCCATAGTTATGACAGATGTAACATTCTGGTTCACTAAATAACATATCATAACAATTGTTATGCTCGTAACTATTGTTATGCTTAACCTGCGTCCTTTTCCCATCCATCGCATGATTTATAGTCTAAGGTTGTTTGTTGCTTGGTTGTCTCGATCTTTGTTGTGGAAGATGGTTATTCATTGAATATCTTGATTGTTCATATCTAAATCTTAAAGAATAATTTATAGCTTTGTGAACAAAATTAGAGCAAAAAAAACAATAACCATAGAAAAAACCTTTCTACCTTGAAAAAGTCTATCTTCTTTGAGGAGGTCGATTTCTTTCATGTTGATAATCTCTCTGATCTACAAATTCATTTCTGGGACTTTTTCTTTCATTCCTTCTTGGTGGTTGATTCTCTTTCTTTGTTTCTGCAGAGTGACTATTGTCAGTGTTTGAGGATTTGACAAAATTGATAGTTTTTGTATTACTTGGATGATCACTACTTGATCCTTCTTCATACCCCAAGCCAGCTTTCAACTTTGAGTTTCTTTGCTGATTTAGAATGGAGGTTAATCCTTCTGAGGCTTTAATACTTGGCAGATTTTGGTGATACAATCCCTTAAACTTCTCAATTTCTTTTATGGTTTTTACTATCTCTTCTTCTAAGGCTTCACACCTCACTTTATTCTCTGACAACTGTTGTTTCAGTATGTATTCTATTTTCTTTGCCTCTTCTAACTCCACTTTTAGTAGAGAAAAGTTTTCATCAGGTTTTTCACCATTCATTTTAAACTGCTTCAACAATTGTTTTTGTTTTCTCTTCTTACATCTGAGTCTATCAATTTCTTCCAAATCACTGATTAATTCACCTTCCATATCCACCACATCTTCTTCATCATCCATTTCACCTCCCGTGTTCTCATCATCAAGATCTCCCATAGCCATAAGCATAAAATCATTCACTTTGTCTTCACATGATGAATCACTATCTATGTCTTCTGAGGAATTGTCATTATTTGCACACAAACTTTTCTTTTTACTATATTTCTTGAATTTGTACTTCTTTTCATCATCAGAGCTCTGGTCCTTTTTCTAATGGGGACACTTAGATGCAAAATGACCTATATTACCACAATTAAAACATTTGAAGGGAAGCTTGCCTTGATATTTTTCTGATCCTTTCTTTAACCTTCTCACAAAGTTTGCCTCAATATCATCTAAATTTGAATCAGTATTCTTGTCTGCTTTAAAAAATGCTTCTCTAGTAATGGATTTATCTTTGTTGATTCTCATTTCATATGTAGTTAAAGTTCCTAGGAGTTGATCAATGGACAGAGTTTTAAGATCATTTAGTTCTTCTATTGAAGAGACTTTTGGATTAAATTTATCAAGCAAAGATCTTAAAATCTTCTGAACTAAAATTGATTCTTCAATCTTCTCACCAAGACTCTTCATGGAATTCACAAGTTCTTTAACTCTTAAAAAATACTTTCTAACTATTTCATCTTCATTCATCTTTAGTTGTTCAAAGTTCAACCTAAATGTTTGAAGTTTGGCATCTTTTACTTTCTCATTTCCTTCATAGCTGCTAATAAGTTTATCCCACATTTCTTTGGCAGTTTGAAGATGCATCACCTTTACAAACTTAGCTTCTGCAAGTCCACTCAAGATAGCATTCATTCCCTTAGCATTAAAGCTAAATTCTAACTTATCACCCTTGGAAACTAGCACAACAGGCTTTATGTATCCAGTCTCTACTACATCCCAAACATCAATACCTAAGGCCATTAGGTATGTTCTCATTCTAACCTTCCAGAAGGAAAAATTTGTTCCATCAAATAGAGGAGGCTTAGTGGCTGAAGTCCCTTCATGACTTGTCATTTTTAATCTTATATATCTACCTTTAGATAAAAGGAACCCGCTCTGATACCAATTGTTGAAATTACTAAGACAACTAAGAGGGGGGGTGAATCAATTGTTATTACGATTTCAACAATATTAAGTCTATTAAACCATTCTTAATCCTTCTTCAAGAGATCATCAATATTATACAACATATCGACAACATAAATAATGAGCATTAGTCACACATAAGATATACACAGAGACAGATTTTTATGAGGAAACCCATAAAGGGAGAAAACCTCTTCTTCTTCGAAATGATAGGTAGTCTTTTAAGTTCTGTACATCATCTATGTTTTAGCACCAACTCAAAGTGAGGCTACTACCTCTGTTTTACAATCTCCAACTTGTTGAGAGCACCAACTCTCTGGTTTCTCTAGTACCGACTATAAGGAAGCACCAACTCCCTGAGTGTGCCAGCATTGACTGGATGGAAGCACCTACTTCCACTTATACAAGCACCAAATATCTGGTTTCTCTAGCACCCACTAGAAGGAAGCACCAACTCCCTGAATGTTCCAACACCGATTGGATGGAAGCACCTACTTCCACTTATACAAGCACCAACTTGCATATAGAAAACTATGTGTTTTCCGAAGCACCACCTTGCCACCCTATTTTCTAGACACAACTAGATGGAAGCTACAACTCCCAATATTCAAGAACCAACTCGAATATCAAAGGACCATAGTCCTCCCTAGCACCACCATACCTCCCTGATTATAAATAAATGATTGAATAACCACCAACACAGATAAATCGATTCTTACCACTTCTTCTCTATTCTATAAATCTGTTCTACTTATAACTATTCTGCAATTCTTCTCTTCATCTGTCTATTCTACAATTTTTCTCTGCTTCAAGCTATTCTACAATTCTACTCTTGCTTCTATCGATTCCTCATTTGTTACTCATCTATGAGTTTTATCTCACACTGCGCATACTGTTGGTCTCACACTACGCATATTGTAATTTTCTCTTTCTTACAGTTCAACTCATTTTTCATTCAGAATGACCAACCATGCACAGTCACTGCGTGTTTCTTTTATACACTACTACCCATTCAATTGCCCCTCAAATCCTTAGAACAATGCTTCAGCAACTGAAATGCCAACCGTCCAAGAACCATGATTCGGTTCTACTAACTGAATCATAACTAAACAATTAATCATGAAGAGCAAGAGTAGCCCTTCGATCAGATTTCCAAGTATCCAACACCGTTGGATTACAAGCACAGGGTCTCACGTTGATTTCTCCATTTTGCATTTCGACATTTCGGTATTTCAACATTCCTATGGTGAAGAGTCTCGACTCTTCATGTTACGATCGCCAAAAAGGAGCTTATCTTGGTGCTAGCTCCTCCCTCTCACATGACCACTGATGGTGACCACAGCCTACACCAAAAGGTCTTTTTCGCATTTCGACATTCCTATGATGAAGTGTTTCAACACTCCAAGTCATGAACCCCAAAATGATCTGAAGGTATTTCGATGTTTCAGCATTTCTATGATGAAGTGTTTTGACACTCCAAGTCACGAACCCCGAAATGATCTGAAGGTATTTCGTTGTTTCACATTTCGGTGTTTTGACATTTTTGTGATGAAGTGTTTTGACACTCCAAGTCATGAACCTCGAAATGATCTAAAGGTATTTTGGTGTTTCGAGATTTATGTGATGAAATGTTTTGGCACTCCAAGTCATGAACCCCGAAATGATCTGAAGGTATTTCGGCGTTTCACATTTTGGTGTTTTGGCATTTTTGTGATGAAGTGTTTCGACACTCCAAGTCATGAACCCCAAAATGATATGGAGGTATTTCGACGTTTTGCATTTCGGCGTTTCAACATTTCTGTGATGAAGTGTTTCGACACCTCCAACTCCTGGTATCCAAAACTCTGAAATGGAGTCAGATCAACGGTCCACAATCTTGATGATTCGACAGTCTAGATCTTTTCATGATTTCACAACTTCATGAGCTTTCATCATGCCTGATAAACGGTCCACGATCTCCCTTTGATCAATGACTCAGACTAATTCATGGTTTCGCATTTTGCAATTTCATCATTCTTGTCGTGAGTGTCCTTGACACCTCCAACTCTCGATATCTAAAACTCCAAAATGGATTTTAGCTTCTGATCTTGCCATGTGATCATCGTTCTGTTGTTGGTCTTGCCACTTTCTCTTGTTCATCATCGTCGGGATGAGCTTGCCATCAATGAAAAATAAATACTCTACCTTTTGTCTACCTGTAATAAATATGCCAACACAGAATTATGAGAAGCCCATGGCATATTACAAGAAGACATTGAGGGATTCTCCTTTAAAATATGATATCATGGAGAAGCGAGCATATGCACTAGTCAAGGCCTTGAAGGAATTCAAAGTTTACATCTTGCATTCTCATACTACTGCTTATGTACCCAGTAGCTCTATGAAAGACATGTTGACCCAACCTGATCCTAAAGGGTAGACGGGAAAATGGATAGCCGTGCTACTAGAATATGACCTTGAGATCAAGGCCACCAAGTTGATCAAGGAACAGGGGCTTCTGAAGTTGATGACACAGGCCAATTGTGAACTTCTAGGAATAAAATTCATTGCAGACCTGTCAAAAGATGCAGCAGAAGAGATAACTCCTCAAATATCCTATAAACTTCTTGATTCCACATGGTATGCAGGTATCATCTTTGTGTTGAAAAATTTACAGGCTCCTCCTGAATTTAGTAAAACAAAGGCTAGATTCTTGAAACTAAAGGCAACAAAGTTTTGTATAGTAAATCAATCTCTATATTGGAGATCCAGGGGGAATTCTATTGAATTGTTTGATAGAATAAGAAGCAGTAAACACCATCAGAGAGTTCCATAAGGGTGACTATGGGGGTCATCAACATTAAAAGACAACTGTGGATAATATTTTGAGGGCTAGGTTCTATTGGCCTAGCATTTTTTCTTATGTCTATAAAGAGGTTTCTAAATGCCATGAATGTCATATTTTTGATGGGAAGGGAAAATAGTAGCCTCTTCCTTTGAAACACATTTCTGTGGAAGCTCCTTTCAGATAGTGGGGCCTTGATTTTATAGGGGATACACATCCACAGTCCTTATCCCAAAACAAGTGGATTCTGACAACAATGGATTATTTCACTAAATGGATTGAGGCAATTCCCACCAAGTAAGCAACATATGATGTTATCATTCAGTTTTTAAAGGACAATATTTTGTCCAGGTTTGGATGCCCGATCAAAATCATAACGGAAAATGCAGCGTCCTTCAAGTCCAAGAAAATAGAAAAATTATGCATTGATAACAATATCAACCTTGGTCATTCTACATCATACTATCCTCAAGGAAATGGGTTGTCTGAATCTTTGAATAAAATCTTAGTCAGAATCATCAAGAAACTGTTGCAAGAAAATAAAAAGTCCTGAAACAAAAAGCTCATCCATTCACTGTGGGCTGACAAAATCACCCCAAAGAGATCTATAGCCACTTCCCCTTTCCATATCGTTTATGGTACATAGGAAATATTTCCTACCACATTGGGGTTTCCAGTGATGAGATTGTTATAGGAGCAGGATGCAGAAATGGATGCCACTCGAAGAAGAAAAGATGAATTAATCAGTGTCCAACATACCAGAGAAAAGGCTTTCAATAATGCTCAGTTGTGCCAAGACAAGATCAAAGAGGCTTTCGACAGATGTACCAAGGTGGATGACTTCAAACTGGGGGACCTAGTATTAAAATGGGATGCCATTAATGAAGATAAGGGAAAGAACATAAAGTTTGATCATCTGTGGTTAGGGCCATTCGCGATTGTGGCATACTGTGGATGTAATGCCTACATACTACAAGAGATAAATGGAGACCTTGTTGGAGGAGGGCTTTTGAATGGTAGGTTCCTCAAGAATTATATCGCTTAAACATCATCACCCCTTCCATTCATTGTACATAATCATTTTTTTGTTTTCTTTTCACATGAAGAGGTTGGAATAAAAAAAACATAGTTGAAGCCTGAGGTGAAGGCCCTGAGCTATGCTGGGTCGATTTTGATTTTTTGAATAAAGATCGATAGATTCAAACTACACGAATACAACATATCCCAATGGGTAGGCACTTGTTCTACCATTTTTTGCTACCTCGCAGAGAGGATATCATCCTCAATTGGAGCCTATGTTATCACCATAAAAGTTTTCTTTTGATGGGATCCAAGTTACAAAATTTGGCAAGGAGCTACATCGGTATGGAGGCGCGATAGCTTGGAGGATAGGGTCACATTTAGCAAAGAAGGACTAAATATATCGAAGGCACAGTTTTGATGGGGCCCAGTGGGCCAAAGATCTGAAAGCGTCCAAAATCGACGGTCATAAAGTGTATTGGTTGGGGAACTTGGATGAATTTTAACTTCTTGGGAGCGGGTCGATGTAAATACCATGGTTTCAAATTGTGAACATGTGGCGCCACCAAAGGCATATCAGGGCGAAAAGAGGTCTACCCAAAACTGCTTTGCCTCACCCTCGATGTTGAAAAGTGCATATAAAAGGAGGGCCCCGGTCATTATTTTATGGTATTTCAAATCATCTGAAAGTTTGAAAATTGGCGCAAATGATCTACTCGAACTGAAGCTTCACAGTGAACCAGAATCACACATTCTCCACTCATTCACAAGTATTTTTCATCATGGCTATGAATCCTATCATTTTATCTATAGCAGAGAAAGATCCCGCCTCTAAAGAAGAAGCCCTAATTGACTGGGACTTTGATATATTTGACATAGAAATAATCGTCTCACTAATCCAGGGGATCAAATTTTGCTCAAAATTCAAAGTGCTCGGAATCACTTCAAATCGAACAGGTGCATAGGCCTCATCATCACGAACCCAACACAACTTGAATGGGTTCAAATGGACATCGGATGAGTGAGATATCGTGTTCTGTTCAAATTGTCAAATAGGCAAAAAAAAATTGCTGACTGTATAGTCCGTACAGTTGCTGACATGGTAGGGCCGTAAGCTGACATGGCAGGGCTGAGTTGGTGTAAAATTGTCATTTGGACGGTTGAATCATTTCTTGACACATGGCATGTCTTTGGCAAGTGGGATGGTGCCACGTGGCCCAAACATGGGCTGCCATGTGGCACCATTTTTGGTTGGTTGTTCAAAATTATATGGAGTCCATGGGGATCGAACCCTAGAACTCCCACCAAGGTGGAGCGCTTTCACATGGCATGGGCTACCAATAGCCCACACATTAGTTCTTAACATGTATATGTATTAAAATTTATTTAAGTTTGACTATGGTGTATTTCGGCGCAAGGGCCGGGCTGGGGCTTAGCCCCAGCCCGCAGTTTTGGTATGTATGTATATGACCATGTGTCGAACAATGCATGGGATTTTGTTTTGTATTGTCAATGGATTTAACCACACACCGACACTTGGGGCTTAACCATTGACTTGAAGTTTAACCCTTTATTGCGCGGTCATATGACCCATATGCCCAACGGCTTGTGGTTAGGGGGCTAGGTTCCCTAACCATTCTATAGTTGTGACCATGTTGTGGTTATGTATCGGTGCTAGGTTTAAACACAAAAACACACGCGGAGGCTAGGTTGGACACACAAAGGTGCATTTTGGTGATCCAGAGACAACAAGTTTGAAGGGGAACTTCCAGGAAGCCTATCTTCTTCAATTTTTGGCCAAGTCAAGTGCCGAAAAAGCCCAGCTAGGGGTTTTTGGATGTTTTGAAGCCATCGGTGCCATCTATTTGGAATTATAAGCATTGTAAAGCACATATTTTAACACTTTGAGCAAATAATATAAAAGATCCATTGGAAGCTGGACTAGGAGATGTAGCCCAAGAGAGGGGTGAACTCCTTTATCATTTGTTGTGTTATGTGTTTACTGTTCACTGTATTTTGATGGTTATTATTTCATCTTGAATGTGTAATTTCTATAAAATTTGTGTTTGCAAATTGATCCTTTTGCATAATAAAACTTAAATAAAACTTTCAAATATTTTCAAGAATACAAGCCTTTATCATTTTCAGATCAAGTTGGTATCAGAGCATAGGTTTTTGAAGGCTTGATTATTTGCAAGTGTTTTTTTTTTCTGATGCTCACAAGGTTGAAAATAACAAGAGGAGAAGGTCAACTTGTAGAGCCAAGTTCTCATCCTTCAAGAAG
>CBVK0100831038.1:0-13485 GCA_900067695.1 Picea abies
TTCATTGCTCATTGGATATAATTGAATATATAATCTGGTTGAAGTATAAGTTGAAAAAGTTTTTAAATTGTACTTGATATTGATTCACCCCCCTCTCAGTGTCAACACATACAACTCAAAATATATTCACAAAGTAAAGTTCCTGAGAAAAGGACTAGGAACTTTTTCAAGACAGAAAATATGATATATTTACAGTATTATACAGAAGTAAAGAAAACATCATGTAAGATTAACACATTCCTCACATCCATCACAATATAATCAAGATTTGGTCACATTCTTAAAATAGAAAAATAAAAGACCATAATGCAGATAACTTTAAATGAGTATCACATTTAATATTGAAAGAGAATTTGATAGGCACACTCTAGAAATCTCATATGTTAAAATTCCAAAGTCTGAGAAACAATTAAAGTTATGCTCCAAAATAGTTCTCTGGGAAGTTCAAAAAATAATTGTCTGGTTTTACAATGAAAGTAAAATTAAAATGAAATAGTTCTTTGGGGAGTTCAAAAAATAATTGTCTGGTTTTACAATGAAAGTAAAATTAAAATGAAAGCATCTGTCCAAATGGATTGGGATGGGGCTCTCATTGGCCTTTAAATGATAGACCCGGACCTAGAAGAAAAAGAGGAAAATGATAAAAAATTAGTTATGAATTCTCAAAGAATGAAAAGACACAACTGGGTGATTTCCAAGTGAGAAGTATAGAAGATGGAAATTTATGAAAGATGATTGCTTGAATTAGTGTGATGAAATCTCTCTCTCTCTTTTTACATTTGCTTGTTGGTGTGTCTTTTATACTTTACTTTTCTTGAACTAACAGGTCGGTTACAACCACTTCTTCTTGATCTGATTCAATTATTTTAATTAGAGTGTTCTTTAACCAATTTTCGATATATTCTTTCATTGGTTCCACGATTATTTCTTGTCTCACTTTAATATCAAATAATGAATTTTCCAGATCTTTAAAATCTATTGAGAGTTGATGCAGGGTATCTTCAATATCATCATTTTTATTCACATAACAAACCAACCAACTCTCTACCTCTGTCTCTGAATATTCAGTCAGGTTATTGAATTTTTCTGTTGATGCAATCTTTAATGAGTCCAACTTCTCTTCCATTTGTTCCTTTGACAAGAGTATTGAATTTATAATCAAGTGTGGGTCTTCCACGTCTTCAGATGACCGTGCTAGTTCTAATTCAATCAACTTTAAATATAATTCTCCTCTCTTGACACTTATGACATCACACTTGGCAATAATTTCTTTTAAACTCTTTAACCAACATGCCTTTAATTGTTTTATACAGATTGTTGAAGGCAAATCCTCTTTTTTTCTTTGAAATTCACTAAGACTTGAAACTTTTGCACTAAAGTTAGAAATTGCCCCTTTGTAAAATTCTTCATCATTTTCAAGGTCTACTTGAAGATATTGCCTAGAATTTTTCATTCTTGAGCCTAAGGAGACAAAGCTAGTTGCTAATTCTCAGGTCTCAAGAATCAAGGACATTCTCTTTTGGATATTTTCACCGACATATCTCCTAATAGCAACAAGCAAACTTGATGTTCCTTTTAATCTTGAGCTTGATTCAAGGAATCATTCAATAGTTCTCAAGAGTTGGATGGTGGTGATATTACTAGCAAACAGTTGTGGGGGCATTAGAGCATTTTCCATTTCTCTTATTCTATCTTTTAAACTTGCATTTTCATTCTTAGTGTCTCCAATTTATATTTTAAAGCTTCTCCGGTGGCCTCATGGAATTCTATGACCTTGGAGGGTGGAACCCCTTGAAAATCAAATTATGGATTCCATTTTTCTTGAATCTTCTTATTTTTTGAATTGACATTTTCGATGACTAACTTTCTTGATTTTTTATTAAATGTGGCACGATGCAAGGTAAGAGACTTCTCTTCAAATATGATTAGCTCTTGAGTAGCCAATTCTCTTGCAATTGTCCTGCTTTCTTGTGGCCTTTGTTCTTCACCTGCAAATTTTATTTCTTCAATGTTTACATCGAGTTCCATCTTCCAGGGCACTTTCATTTTCAGGTATGTCTTCTCTTTCTCCTTCTTTATTTGTACCTATCTTCCTCTTACTAGCAATTGGGAGTTTGTGTGGCTTTTCTAGATTTCCCTTAGAAGGGTTTTTCTCTCCTTCGTCATCGAAATGATCCATCGAGGACTTTCTTTGTTCTTGAACTAAATTCTGGAGTTTTCCTTTGGGTAGGCCGTTTCTTTAAGAAACATTTGGGGACCATGAACTTATCTCATTCACAACTATTCCTCGTTGTCTGTGTTGATCAGTTGTGTTGATAACTGTCTCAATATCTTCTTGCAATTTTTCCACAGGTAACCCTTGGGGGTTTTGACTATCACCTTTTTCTTCTCCAAATAAGAATGTTTTGGCAAATGATACGCTATATCCTATAGATGTCATGTGTGTCATAAATAATTAACTAGGGTCGAAGCCCTTGATTTCATTTTCTTTCTTTAGATTGAATAAATCAAATGAGTTGAGATTTCATCAAGATGGGTAATGTTTTTAACAATTATTTCCCCAATTTCAGGGGTGATTTTAAGAACCCCAAATTTATAAGTATAATAAAATGGCGAATCTCCATGATACATAGGAAACATTGAAGGCTATTTTATCAATAATATAATATGAATATATAATTTTTTGGAAAATTGTTTAGTCAATTATATAATCTTGTAAAATCTTGGCGAATCTTTCATTGAATTATAAACTCTTGTAAAATTTTGGTGAATCTTTCACTGAATTATAAAACCTTGTAAAGTCTTGGCGAATTTTTTGATAAACTATAAAACCATATATAAAAATAGGAAAATGTATTCATTAAACTGTAATATACTAATTTTACATATATGGAAAAAGAAACATAATATGTCCATCCTCTAGACAATGCTACAAGTATTAGGGGTTATATTTGTCAAGGTTCTCACTGTACACTCTTGCATATCCAAAGCAATTGAATCCAATTATTTAATATAAGATCAAAGATATATATGCCTTGGAATTTCTGAATAAATGATTTGCCTAAAAATTCCTTGATTTGCTCTAAACAAGCATCTTTTGCCAATAGCATTTTGATATTTTCTTTCTTTTTCTTAACCACCTTACATTCTCACTTCACCTTGTTTCCCTCTGCAACTAAGTGTGTTGTGGGATTACCCAACACTTCCCCACATAGAGCACCCAAATCTATATTATTTCCTATGAAACCCATGCCACCATAGAAATGCTCTACCTCCCTTATCATATTTGGGTTACTAGAAATGGCATTCGTCTCCTGTACATAATTAAGTGTATCATTAATTCCAAAGTGTGGGCAGCCTAGTCAAGTCGGTGCCATTATTTCAGGTCTCTAGGTTCTATTGAAAAAATATTATTTATAAAACATTCCCAAGGTAGACTAAGGACAAATTTATTCAACACAACAAACATTTGAATCAAATGAGAGAAAAAGAACATCTATTTGGCATTGTTTTTTGTTTTGGACATTGTGATCGGTCCAAACCACATGGATTTCAAAAGCAAAGCCATAAATGATCATACTAAAATTTGAAGGGAAAAAACATGCCTAAGAGAAGATCATAAACTAGTTATGAAGGCCAATGAAAGAAAACCCAAACAAAGATAGAGTTAGGGCACAAGGGCACAATTCTGAATGCTAGTGGCAAAGCATGTAACATAATGTGATTTGGTCCACAATGATTTGGCCACAAAGAACCACAATCACCAATGTAGAAGAGAGCTTGTAGTAGGCCACAGATTGAGAATTGAATTTTGAAAAGGCCACAAGAATAACAATGTAATAAGCATGCATAAAGGATTTGCACAAGCCATAGAGGCCTTGGACAGGGCACACTCACTAGGATCAAATATGGTGTCATAGGTTTGCATCACAAAGTGGGGTTGGAGAGGTTGCTACAGTCCCAAAAGGGTCACAACAACATGATCATTGTGATGTGAAATTTAAGGCACCAAACAAGTGGAAATGGGCAAGTGTAGAGATTAGAACTACCAGAATAATTTAAACAATTTAATGTTCACTATTGTCTAACCAAATACATGGGGAAAATAAACACCAAACAATTGTATTTTGAGAGAACAATGTTTCCAGCCTGTAGGGCACATTTCCCAATATAAAACAAATATGAAAATCACTTATTACAACACTTTTATTACAACCATAAATCTACCCCCTTAGCTTCTATATGTTTGTTAAATCACTTAATAAAATCTACTCACTATTATGTAATATCAACATGCATAACTAGCTTTAGAAACTACTCAATCCTCATGAGAACATACTCTGAAAATCAGATATGCAAGTACACATAGTGTGGGAGGCCCAGTCGAGTAAGGACTCTCAAAAATATATTTGATTGAGACATAGTTGGGAGATTTATTAATGTTGTTTGTGCTAAATATTTCAGCTTTGTATTCTTCATTTCACACTGAAATTAATCCACAAGAACTATATGTATGGTGCACATATGTGAAGAATCAAGATGTCATTGAATGGGAAAGAAAACAAGAAAAGATTGTTGCAAAACATACTATCAATCTCCAAAATACTCTCCACATGAAAAAAATGCACTCTGCACCTGTAAAAACTCACTTTGTAGCTGCAAATTTACTCTCCAAACACTCTCCAAGATAGTTGCGCTCACTGAGCTACTTGAGGTTCCTATCTCTCTTTCATTCATTCATCCCTATGTTATGGTATTTGTCAAACTCTATTCTACCATGATATGCACAAGAACCCTGATTAGGAGGGCTTTCTTGATGGATGAACTTTCCAATAAACTGGAGCTCTTCACAACAATGTTCCTATATTAGAATTGTCTTCTTCATAAGCTCTCGAATCTCTTGCAACTGGTCTACTTTGTATTATTGTGAGAGTTCCAATTTCTCCCAATCCTTGAGAATCACTAATTGATAGTTATTCTAATTGGGACAATGATCTAGAACTAGAAACTCATAATGTGGTTTTCTTATTGGGTTTGTGTCTATTCTTTGCAATTCTTCTGGTGGAACTATAAATTTGTACTATGCAATTATTTTTTAATTTATTTTTAAGCAAGGTGTAGAAGGTGACCAAGTTTTTTATTATTGTGCATGTCCATTATTACTATGAGTGTAATACATTGCTACAAGGAGCTCATACAGTCATATACCTGGTACAGGGGTTTACTTTTTTAACAAGTTGTCATATAAGATGAGGCACTATATTTTCAATTATTCATTTCTCATCAACTGATATACCTGGGTGTCAACTTATATTGTCATACATGTTCTAAATACTTAGCAAATTCCCACCTTTTAATACCAATTTTAGCCTTTTAGAGACGAATATGCTCCCAAGGTTCTCAAACACACCCATTGTCTTCCACAATTAATTAGGGTCATTCCCATTCTTCACTACCAGATCAAGGGAATGACATATATTGTTGATTATTCATTGGCAGGTCAATTGGTTAAGGTAGGGTTAGCCATTCCCTTCTACCTTTGATGCCATCTCCTTAAGTTGGCCCTGGTTCCAACAATATCATAAACAATTTTGCACTGCATAAATAATGCTTACTGATAAAAAGTGTCAAATTTGAGGCAAGAGGAAACATGACACCTTCTCTTGAAAGCCTTACAAACTTGATGGACTAAAAATCACCTTCTTATTAATGGGAAGCATAGGCCTTCATTATGGAAAATCCATTCTCCCAAAGTTTTCCCTATTTTCTAAAACCTAGTTGCATGTTGAATTTCCCATGTTTGAGTTTCAAATATTATGCTTGCCAAAGTATGACAAATAATTTGAAAGCACTCCTCAATTTGCTCAATGGATATTCTTATGAGTTGTTTCTTTCCATTTGTAGAATAAAACACATAATGAGCAATATAAGCATGCCCCCTCCCCACATACACACACACTTCTACAACAACCAATCAAATAATCATAAATAAATGCAAGGAATTCTATGTTGTCTTCTCACTGAAAACCTTAATTGGCTTCAAATACAACTTTGTAGCACCATTAGAGTAAATAAATAGATACTCAAACATTGAAAACCCAATTTGTTACAGTCCCAATTAAGAAAACTACATTGCCCTTGTAATCTTCATAAGAAAGACTCTCCCTTTATTTTACTGTATATCTATAAATTGCCTCTATGCACATCAAGAGAATCAATTCCAGTCCTTATAAATAATGATCATAAACAATATGGGCTCTACCATTAATATTTATTATTTTTTTTATTAAGAGGGAAAGCTAGTAACACAACCCTCTGGTATTATTGTTGTTAAAGTGAGCTCACTGTGTCAACCCTAAATATCATGTAAAGTGTTGAGATAAAGCTCACAACAACAACCCTCTATTACTATTCATTACTAGTGTAAGTTATGAACGAGCATAATTCATTACTAGTGCCAAGATAAATCTCATGACAACAACACTTTATTATGAGCATGCTCTCTAGAGGAATCAATAATGGATGTTCAATTTGTATCATTTACAGATGGAATGCCTAAATAGAGGGGCAATTAATGATCCCCGTTACTTTATGATCCCCATCAGGATCATAAATAAATGCAAGAAATTATATGTTGTCTTCTCACTTAAAACCATAACTGGCTTCAAATACAACTTTGTAGAACCATTAGAGTAAATAAACAGATACTCAAATATTGAAAACCCAATTTGTTCCAGTCCCAATGAAGAAAACTATTGTAAAAAGAGTTCACACTGGGCATCCTTGAGGAACTGAAGAACAACTTACATTCTCAAAAAGAGTGAATATTTCAAAAAGAAAAATGGCCCAGAGACTAGATTGATGTAAATATCCCAAATACCAAGTTGACAAAACTAGTCCAATTACCAAGTTGGCAGCACTGCATAGAAGGCCAACCAAGGAATGTAGACTGGCAAGGTTGGTTTCTCCACAACATTTCCTAATATTGATATCCATGAAAAGAGCCATTTCCACAAAAACGTTAGGACATGTTTTCTCTCATACAAGAGCCATTGAGTTGTCTTCCTCCTTCATATAAGCAATGTTATTAACTCCCAAATCTTCTATTTCAATATATATTTGGCATTTCAAGGTTATATTAAGGTAGAATTGCTGGCGATATGCACCTTTTCTTGTTAAGGGTAAAGGTTTCCCAAGTATTACATTGCCCTTGTAATCTTCATAAGAAAGACTCTCCCTTTATTTTACTGTATATCTATAAATTGCCTCTATGCACATCAAGAGCATCAATTCGTGTCCATATAAATGAGGATCATAAACAATATAGGCTCTACCATTAATATTTATTATTTCTTGATTAAGAGGGCAAGCTAGTAACAACAACCCTCTAGTATTATTATTGTTAAAGTGACTTCACAGTGACAACCACAAATATCATTTAAAGTACCGAGATAAAGCTCACAACAACAACCCTCTATTACTATTCAGTATTAGTGTTAGTTATGAATGACAACCCTTAATCAATTATATTAAATGAGTGAGAGTACATATGATAAATTGATGAATCGTGGAGCCACATATTTATAAGATGGGAGTGTGTGACTTTTGGTTATATGAAGAATGGTAATAAACTTCAAGTGGCATAATGTGAGTTTTATTCACATGTGAGGCTTGTTGTTTTCTCATATTTTAAACCTTCACTCGAAATACCCAGAAAAACATATATATCTCCCTGTACAGACTAAGTCGGTTACAATGCATTCAACATCAACAAAGTTGTGTTTGAGGTTTTGTTGAAAGGACAAGGAAATTAATTCCTCACACAATTGAATTACTATTGAAGACTTAAAAGAAACAATTAATTGTAGACTTTCAAGTAAAAAATGTACAATATAGTTGCAGGAATTACCCAAAACTGATATTTTATGTGAAGTACCTTGTGGCAGCGACAATGTTCCATAGGCATTCATGGGTAAAGGCGCTAGCCCATATAGTCCAAAGAGTGGAAAATAGATTTATTCTAAATGTAAAGACCCAAGATATTATAGTATGTATTCAAGAAGACACACATGTAAATAAGACATAAGAGACATCACTATTTTAATCGAGAAAACTCTACATAAAATTATAAAATGCAATAATAATTATTATTAGGTATAATACATGCCCTCCCATCTAAGAAGGTTGAATCATCCTTGCCACCAATCCAAATAACACTTGAGATCAAAGTCCAAGATCAGTGCTAGCCAAATGACAACTCAAGAGGGGAGCCAATGTCACAACACCGCCTTCTTCTAACTTTAGGTTGGCTCTTCGGCACAAGGAGGGTATCCCTAAATTAGGATTGCTAAGACTATGACAAGGAAGCTCAAAGTGATGTGAAAAGATAGCTTAGCAAAACATAAGTTGTAGCATAATAAAAATAAGGTGATGGAGGACCGAGACCAATGCCTATCCAAGTTTGACAAATGGAGTCATAAAGAAACAAAGTGGGATGCAAGTGGGTGGTAGATGGGAATGATTATTGTTTTTACAAACATGCAAAAAATCATTATTCATGGCATATTTATTTGGCTAAAAATTGGAATGTAAACATAGTGGTATATTTGTTCAGAACAATACAATTGTTGGTAAATTGATTGGCCAAAACAATGACTCTTTTGATTGGGATGACAATAAGGTTCCTTGTAAAATGTTGTGTCTTCCTCTCTCAAGATTTTGAGGTGGTTATAATGTAGATTCAAGATTTTTGGGTTTGTAACCACCATGAATATTTAGATCAATGTTTTGCACTCTACCAACAACCATCATCAAGATGAACAATGATGCTTGAGGAAGAAATCAAGAGACTAAACTTCATCAATAATTAATAATAATTAGTAAACATAAACAAAAAATTCAAGAGCTAAAAAGGAACAAGTCAACCTTTGATTATTATTGCATTTATCACTATTACTGATCATTTCAGCAAAACCTGTGGTAAGTTTGATTCCTCCTTGGTGAAATTTCTTGCAGCATGAAATTCTTTTGAGATTTAGGCTGCCAGATGTGGTCATTGGCTATGTTTAGCTAGAGGCTTGCCTGTTATGGGTTGTTTATAATTGTAAAATAACCTTGTACTCTATTGAGAACTCTAGATAGTATGAAAGTTATTTTCAGTATAAATTATTAATGAAAATAAAGTTGTAGTCAAGGGATGAAAATTTTCACATTTTTAAGACAAGAGTGGAATCACAGATTAAAAATACAAGATACTTTGAACCAAAAGAAGTCAAATCCCATCTATTCCTAAACAAATATCAACTTGCTACCACTTTCATAACTCTGTCAAGCAACTTGTCTTTTAGGGGTTAGCTACTACTATTGCCCTCTAAATTTCCTAAATTGCACTAGTCTAGATTATTCAAAGGAAATCCTCTGATGGGTTGGCAACAGAGGCAGCCAGACCAGGTTCCATCTAGACCAGGGTTTGACCCCAATACCTCCCGCATGAAGCTCAAAGCACTCAACCACTTGGGCTGGCATCCTGATTTCTTGTTAAAAACTTTAGAGAGATTTGTGGTAGGACAAGGGTTTGACATCTATGAATAGATAATCATATTAATGTTGAACACAATCTAGTCATATTAATGTTGAACACAATATTCAATAAGGAATATGTCATCTTGATTTTTAGTAATCTTGCAATGAAGAAGGAATTGCAGAGACAATAATGAAAAGGGTCACAATGGATCCCACAAAACACACATGCACCTCTAAGTGATTTTATTACTACTATATAAACCTGAGAAATTACACCCCAAACCATAGTTTGTGGAGCATGTAGTACATCGTAAATCACCCTTGTCTTACACTTGTTACCAAATCTAAAAAAAAGTTTTGATGTAAATATACGTGTAAAAAGGTGTTGTATCTACTATCTAAGTCTAGACCTCCTTAGCAATCGTGAGCCTCCAAAAACAACCCTCGTCTCACATTTGTTTCCAAATCTGTAGATGTCTTATGTAAATATATATGTAAAAAGGTGTTGTATCTACTATCCAATTCCATACATCCTTAGCAAACATGAACCTCCAAAAAACATTGGCAACATCTTCTGGATTCCTACAATAGCTGCAATTTCCAATTGTTAAATGAGTTCCAAGAATTTTGCATCCTACTATTTAACTTGGAAACACAAAAATTTGTATTGAATACAAAAGGTCCCATGGAAGCTCAGGTTATTTATGCAATTTCATGATTCAAGTAACAAAACTTTGTGGGAGTTGTGACATTGTAACAAAGGTTCCTTTACTTTTATTAAACATTCCAATGTCGAGTAGATCAGGATGATTGGGTATCCTAATTTTTGACTAGTCATAAGAGATGATGGGACTATACTAAGTGTGGAAAAGAGTGGAGGATTCTAGCATATGTATTATATTCAATTTTTGTAATAACTATGCCCAACATTTCCATGCAACATTTTACCTGTCTCCAAGACTGCTACCCTAATAAATTAATGCTCAATTTTTTGTACACATTGCATTGTGGCATTCATACAGGACCTACAACGAATGGCTCTAAAGGATTCTACTTGAGATTACAAGTTGACCAATCCTTGTTATTATTATGTTAGGGTTTCATGCTATCATACTAAATCCTGAAAACTGATTAATGAACAAAATAGAATATATGTCAAGTTGTTCAAACTCGAAATTGTTTCATTTCAAGAATTATTCTCGCTAATGATCATAACATGCATTGATGACACTTTGATTCCAAAATTAAAGTTGATTACAGATGCTTCCTAAATCGTTAAATTTGACACATTGCTCACACATGCCTATATTTGTCTCTTGAAAGTTTTAAGGATAAGTCCATTGGTTTAAGATTTTACATCATACTTTATTTGTGGACGGTAATGTATGAAATATATTCGAGTAAACTTTGTTAAGGATTCATCATAACCTTTCTGGTGTACTATCTAAAAGCCATGACACTCCATTTTGGTAGTTTGTGGACAAATTTTGAAGATTCTCTGGCACCTTTCTTCATATACAGAAAATCAACATATGTTTTCTTTAGCAATAATTCATTCATAACGTTAAATAAAGTAGTAGATGTTTAGAAAAAAAAAAAAAAACTACTTCCGACAACTTCACTAAAATCTGTCAGTTCAATAGTATAATCATTATCTATTTGATTATTGGCAAGGTGAACCAAATGCAATAATGAAAAACATAAAGAATGGGAGTAAGTAGGAAAGTAAAAACTTATGCTATACAAGTATCATCATTAACCATCTCCATTTTAAATAGGTTTCACTTAGTAGTTCAAACATTGCTAGAAAGTTGGCATTAGCCTCATACTACTCAAGCTAGTAGATCTAATTTCCCACTTAAGAGGATAATAAAAGTGAGGGAAAGAGAAACAAATTTTAATGAAGCCTGTTGAGGGTTCTGAGATCCCCTTAAGTCAACAATAGGAACCAAACCCGCCTAAGAGGCCCAATTAGACTCGTAAGTGTTTGATGAGTGGTAAGGTTCTCCAGATTCGCGATCTGATTGGGTTTATCGATGGGCTTTAATTGTGATTGACATATATGTCTTTTCTGTTAAGCCTTCTCCTTAGGCTAGGTAGTTCTCTTTTTGGTTCTTTTTTTCTAACGTTATAACAAAAGGAAGATAAAACTCTAGACTAGATGACAGAGAGAAGCTAACTATGTGTTTTGGGGGAAGGTCGGGTTTAGGATAACCTTTACCCTAGCATGCAAATGAAGAATATCTAAACAACTTCAAACTAGCATTAATACCATTTTAATTAGTGGACATTCAACATCGTCTAAGATCACCGTTAAACAAAAGAAACATACACGTGATAAGAAGTTAGTGCAAGAAAAGTAATTTTCAATACTCTATTATCAATCACAAGTTAACACAATCGATTTCTAGTCACCAATTAGAAGAAAAGAATTGTTACAACATCATAAGATAACTTTGAATACAAGTACAACAACTCTTACTCAACAAAGCAACAAATGTCGAATTCGAAGACAGAGATAATCCTCCTTGGTCTAAAGACATTCACGCCTTAGATGATAGAAGTGTCTTTGGTTCTAAATAATTTTTTTTAATTAAAATGAACTTGCACATAAATAGTTCTATTACAAAATTTCAAAAAAGTCTTTCTCTCCAAAACCATCGACCCTTGGTTCAAGGTCGATCCCTTTATTTATAACAAAAAAAATATCTAAACTAAAATAGCTACTAGAGTTGTGTTAAATTAAGAAAATGCCATGTGGCAGATTTATCTAATTGTTCTCTTTTGCTCATCTAGTGGTTTCACTACAGTGGATGGTTCTTCTCATACTCTCACCACTTGGTGAAGAGATCTTCGCATGTGTTTGCATATGGAAACTTGTGTTGATCCATTGGAGTGGAGAATACTTCTTTTATATCTACTGCATGTTCCTGATTAGATTGATATTTAAGCATTGTAGGGCTGTGAGAGCTTTGATCGGGTGTTCCATGAACTTCTTTACTTGACCTGGAGTCATGCTAGAAATTTGCGAAATCTCTACTTCCCATGCCGAGTCTTGCTCTGTATGTCACTTGACTATGTCATGAAAATCGACGAAATCCTCTGGTGGACCAAACTTTGGCAGGTCAATGCTTTTCATCTCCGGATTGATTTTATCCCAACTTTTCTCGCACTCTCTCCATATTTCCTGTATCTTCCGTTGAGGTTCCTGGACCATGATTACCTAGTATTCAGTTGTTTTCCTGATTCGGGAGATGGTGCTATCCATCAATACTCGGATGCCATGCTCTTTTGTGTCTCGACCTTTCTACACTTTGTTTATGTAGTCGATCCGCTCCAAGGCCTGATGTGCCTTCTCATACCATCTTTGTATATCCTTACAGGTTTCCATCCCCATGAGGGTATCTTCTTAAAAATCGACTATGTAAGTGGTGAAGAGATTCCTTTCACTTATGAATTGTGCATACATTTCTCATATCTTACTCTTCAAGAATACTATTGGCTCTGTTGAATTCTGGTAATACTTTGTTGGATGGCGTAGGTGGCCCAACTCTTTCTTCATGGTGGCTACCTCCTTTTCTTCCCTTCTTGCCATGTCCAAAGTAGCATCAATTATAGCCATACCTGCTTTGATCAACTTAGTCATCTTAGCATTTTTGTATCAAACAATGTCTCCTCTGTGGTGATGAGAAGTGTGCTATCAAGCGTGAGTCTCCTTTTCTTGGTCGTTCTTATCATCACAACCTTCCTTTTTCTATCATACGCGATCACATGTATATCGACGATTTCATCCACTGGTTTAGGAATTTGTTGATCTCTCCCCAGGTCAAAGTGTTGTTGATACTGAGAGGGGGGTGAATCAGTATCAAGTACAATTTAAAACCTTTTTCAACTTATACTTAAGCCATTCAACTACATCCAATGAGCAATGAACAATAGTATAAGAGTTACACCAATACACCA
>CBVK0100831043.1:0-12189 GCA_900067695.1 Picea abies
TGTTATCCTTTAAAGTTCCTGTGAATACATCAATCAAGTGCTCATCTGGAATATTTGTTACCTTTATATTCAATCTTTGGAAGTTCTCAATGTGGTCTGTAACTGAACACTTTTGCTTTAGATTTATCAATTGGCTAAAGAAGGTATTGCTCCTTGTATCCTCATAGTGTGCTATCATATCTTTCATGAAAATTGTGAGAACAAATACATTGATACCATACAAGTTGATTGGGTTCTAAATATAAGGAAGAAATTCATACCTTTTGTGTATGTGGCACATTATGTAGATCAAAGAACTGCTCCATATGAACTATCCATGTGATTGGGTCCTTGCCATCAAACTTCCTCATATTGATCTTAGGAACGTGGTTGGTATTCGACCCAAAGTTGGAATTTATCCATTCTTGATTCACCTTCCTTGTGTCCTCATCATGAATTTCATGGGATACATTTTCACTTTCAGGTGTCCTCTCTATTATGAAAATTTTCAATCCTTCCATCATCTCCCCTTTTAAACCATCCATCATTTCTTGTAGTTCATCTTTTGTTAATGTCTTTTTTTGTAAATCATTTATGTCCCTACGCATTTCTTCAACTTCATCAAGAGTCCATGTAGGATTATCTGGAGGGTTGTTTGGTGTAGAAGTTCCTTTTTTGGGTGGTTGTTATAACCCTAAATTGCACCACACATGATTACCTGGCATCAGGCCAACTCATATCTCTTCTTTGCCAAAGCACTGCTGAACAACTATCTGAAAATCATGTTTTATGAAGTCCCATGTGCCCTAACCCATTACTGCACACGTGTACACATTGGATGACTCAAAACAACCTGCGTGTACCTACAAAATCACAGAAAAAGGAAAGTTGTTGACGGAACAAAAATCTATGGGTGAGTTAACTAAAACTCCCAGCCATACATGGCCGAGGGTTCATCCAAATACCTAGCTCCTTATAGCCTATAAAAGAAGGGTTAGGTGTCCCATTTGGAAGGGGAAAAAATATAGCAAAGAAACTCTGCCCATTTACGGATTCCCATCGTCCCAACCCTTTAGCCTTTCCTTGTGCCAAAGGAGATTCAAAGAAAAGTAGTTGAAGGATAGAAGAAGAGGAGCCCAGGATCAGGGTCATGGAGTGGTGGCTGGTATCAACTTTTTGTAAGTTGACTCATTCAAATTAATAAAGAAAGTACTTTTCCTGTCCCAATTCATAAACTTTTTATGGTTTGATTAGTACATGTTTTGGATTTATAACCCGTTAGTATAAGTAGTATGCATGCATAGTTGTTGCTTGTCTTGGATGTAGGCCAACTTTGGAAGGAGTATTGCGAGAAAGTAATCAAGCGCAACGGAGGATCGACATCAAATGCCAGGAATGAGGTAGGTTAAGCATTCCATGCATTTACTAATAAAAGGGATTTAAATCTAGGGATGAAGGTAGAAAGTAATTTCTCTTCGGTTATATCTGCATGCAAAGTCTGAACTCTATTTCCTAGTCCATAGGGAGTTTTTCCCAACAACATAATTGGTGACCATACTGGGGAGACTCTCTAGGGTTCTTGGAATTTTATTTTCTATTTTTGGGTAGTTTAAAGACTAGTTTTTCTTGCCTATCTTTTATTTTCGTTTCGGTAAGGTCTGAGCTAGCAGGGAGTCTGGTTTTCCATACTAGCTTTCCTTGACTTTTGCTTGACTATGTTTTTTGGGACCCACAGAAGTACACACGGCTTGCATAAGTTCTGCACGTGTGTAACCATTCCATACCCTCTTACATCTCGCATGTGAATGCTATTTGTAGAGGTATCAATAGTGTGTAGAGTTTGGAGAACCTCAGAGGTAGTCACCCTCTTCCCTATCAAAATCACACATTCTTAGGGGGTTTTCTAGAATTATGTCTAAGGTCTTGTTTGCTAGCAGTCCTATCTCAGATTGTTTTTCTTTATTATTTTTTCCTTGCATTATTTTTTTGTCTATTAGAAAGAGTATCCAAGCCTTCAAGGGATCCTGGTTATCAATATCATTGGTCTCTTCCTGGTTTGGTCTGTCTGTTTTCATTTTTTCTTAGAATTTAGACATACACACTACCTGTACAAGGTTAGCTCACGTGTACATGCCCTTTGTCTCTGTTCAACGCATGTTCACACACGTGTTGTTTGAGTAACAGTCGTGTGCTTGTCTAGGATACCTTTTGTTAAGGGTGAGGCAGTCATCCTCTCCTTTGATAAGAAGTATTCCTCTTAGGGGTTTGAATATTTGTTTGAACAGTCAGTAGATTAGGATTAATCTTACCCTTAGTTTGGTCTTTCTCATTTAAAACATTGTCAATAATAGTAATAATAATAATATTTACGATTTTTAGACAAGTGTTAGAATCATTGTTTTTACAATTTCTTTGGTGTGATTTTTTAATCTGATTCTTTGCGATCTACGATTTAGGCCAGAATTGTTTTTCTTGTTTTTTTGCTTGTCGGTATTTTCCTTGCTTTGCTTTACTAGCATTTTAATAATAAAAAAATAAATCTCTTTTCATTTTCTTCTTTGGTTGAAGAGTGTGTTTCTGCATCATTAGCTAGGGAAAAGTCTTTTATTTCATAAGTTTTTGCAGTTCACTTAGATCATAAGTAGCTCATAGTCGAGTGAAATTTCTTTGAGTGTGTTGTCCAAAATCTTAGGAAAGTTAAAAATATTTCTTTTGGAAAGTTGTCAAAATTTTGCATTCAGTAAAAGTTTTGTTTCCATCTTTTTTATTCATTTTTTTCTTTCGTCTTTTACACATCATTAGTTTCACCTTCATACCCCTTGACATAAGAAAAATCCATAAAAAGTAACGCTAAATTTAAAATCTACTAGACTGTTATGTTTATAGGGTTCACAAACTAGTTCAGGACTAGGGCCTTGGATTAGGTTGGAGAGGAAACTCTTCAAGGCCATTTTAAATCAAACATTGGAATCTGAGATAGGGAGTGTTTAAGTCCAGTGTCGTGAAAGTTATCTGGGACCCCCCTCTAACAAAGGGAATAAACACGAGGTCACGTGCAGAAAGGTAGTGGAGATAACCCCTCCAAAGCTAGACCAATCGTAGTGGAGAACACATATAGAGGGCTTGTTTTTGGATTCCATTGTTTGCATTTGCCACAGGGCTTCGTGGGTCTCATATCCATTCGAGGTCCTCATTTGTCTTCCAGACCATTTTTTCTCGATACCCTTGATAGGTTTCAGGTTTGATTCCCCGCTCATTGTGGTCTACCCGACTTTTGACTTTACCCACCTGGTGACTATTCATGCGCTGGCAACCTAGTTGTCAATCTTTTTAGCGACATACATAGGTGACTACGGGGTTATACCACGGTATCTAGGATAGACATCGAGCCATGCTTTACAAATTATACCCAGAGGGTGCTTCTGTGTTCGAGTTGCACTTGCACTGGTAAGTTGCTCTAGTATTGGTTGTTGTAACTGTTCTTCCAATTAATTTAGTGTTTGCTTGTCTTATCTCTTAGGGAATTTTTTTAGTGTGTGTTACTTTTGACCATTTAGACTACCTTAGAGTGTCTTGGATATTCTCACACAGTGGAGGATCCCAAGCTCTGTCGGTCATGAAGGCTTCTTGGCCTGTCGTCGGTTACACTGGAGCCACCCCCGCCACCATTAAGGCGAAAGCTAGACCAACAAGGGTCTTTTGAAGCGACCATGTTACAAACCATTGTGCCACGACCAACCCCCAGAGGAATCGACCATTTTGGACCTTGAAGCAACCGCTCTTGGCCCAGTCGAAACCCAAAGCACTAATTTCTTGGCACCTTTCATTGTACCAATTCAATTTTACGAGCGCTAGACAGTGTCACATGCAGCAATGGAAACAAATGTTTTTATTTCTTCTGGGAATTCATTGATTCCCACCACGGTTGTCACCATAGGAGATCTTCCACCTCCTAACCTACCATCATTGATCCGAGCCACTTCGCACAGTGGTCTGAACCTGTCTTTGGCGGTGATCACAACCCCCTTCACACCTAGTGTGACAGGCCCTCCATTCTCATACGGGATGCCTAGTTCAAGTACAAGTCTTGTACTTTCCTACTCAACTTTATAGAGTTTGGGTATGGGGGCAGGGAGCTCTAGCACTCCTCTACAAGTTCACATGGGGGTCATTTATGTTCCTTTTAATTCTTTCCCTTATGGAGGAGGTCATATCTCTCCTTCGTCCCCTTCACTCGGCAACTCGCATCAGCAATCTGCCAGACAACCTACACACAATAGTTTATTTGGAGCAGGGAGTCAAGGAACACCTTCGCATAGTATGCCAATAGGTTCGACACCATTTTCTTAGAATGGAACATTTGGTAATAGCACTTTCTCATCAGCCGCTTTCTCGACTAGGGGAAACCCCATTTTTGGACAATCTACTCTTGTTTAGGGTACTATTCCTACATAGGGAGCAAACCTAACAGGACATTGGAATTCAGGGTAGGGATCCATTCCCTCCTCCAGAATGTCGATCTGGGGTAATTATTTTCATAATCAATGGAACCCCAAACAAACCACTATGCCTATCCCCATGGGACCAGCATGGGGTAATCCTTCCTAAAGTCCTTTGAATACAATGCACTCCCAACCATTTATGTCCCATTTTGGAAATAAACCGATGATGTCTCCAAATATGAAAAATCCTTACGCTGGCCAGGGCCACGGTTTCTACCAAAATCCGGGTCAATAGCCAAACTTTTCCTGGTAACCTGGTGCCAGTCAAACTCCATGACCCTTTTTCCCAGGTTATCAACAACAATCCAAACTACCATTCCTAGCAATGTTACACTTGCCAGATTTGACAAGGTTGTTGAATGACCCTATTTGTCACGATCCACGTTGGCCTCTTATGCTGACGAAGTTTCCTTTAGACATTCCAAAGTTCGAATCCAAGCCTAACGAAGATCCAGGCGATCATGTGACTACCTTCCATCTTTAGTGTTCATCTAACTCATTGAAAGATGACTCTGTACAGTTGCGATTGTTTCAACATACTCTCATTGGGAGTGCCGTGAAATGGTACATCGAGCTTGATTACTCAAGATACTCTTCTTTTGGTGAATTGGAGATGGCTTTCCTGGATCATTTCCAGTTACCTGTGAGATACAATACTGGCACAGAGCTACTTGCTAATTTCAAATAGACGAGAGTGGACCATATATCTGATCACATCCAAGAATGGAGACACGGAAAGAGTTTAATCAAAGTACCAATCCCACCAACATTCCTGCTTGAGTGGTTCCTTAAGTCTTTGGTCCCACAGTTATCCTAAGACGTCACAACATCCAAAATTTTCTTCGAAGAATATGTCATCATGTGGGCTCAACAGTTTGAGCTCATCTATTCTCAATCCGGTTTATTATACAACATCTTGCCAGATGTGCCACATTCAATATTGGATAAAACTAGACAGAGAGTTAGACCGCATGGCAATGGTATTATCGGTTCAGCACAAACCAATCCCACTAAGCAATTGAAAAAGTAGTTGCAACAATTATCCATACAACACACAGCGGCCAGCCAAACTACTGCTTTGGATGCTCCCCCTACCCAAACTTCGGAGTTACACACAATGTAGTCGACTAACCCAAAGGCCACCCAACAACCTGAATGGAAGAAAAAACAATGAAAGAAGGGTAAGGGGGATAAAAAATCCAATGATAATGCTGGTGGGGACAACACTGAAAAAAGGAAGGTGAGGTATCCATGCAACTTGTTCATGGAAGACCACCTGACCCATCTATGTCCTTGATTTGCAAAGGCCCAAAAGTTTATCACACAACAACAACAAGAAGTGTTGACTAATCCCTTTCAACATGGGTAAAATCTAAATCAAGCCTCTACAAGCATGGAAGGGGGTAGCCAAGAAACCTGCCCACCTCTGAACAATCCCTCATCCACAAACGTATATATGGTTAGGGGTGATGCTTTCATATTGACTTGAGTGCATGATTATAGTAAACTAAGTGCTTCTGAGAAGGGTAAAGAAGATGATATCCCATCTCTTGCTCTACAGATTTAGAAGACGCTGGGAGAAACAATGACATGCATTCCAAAAGGTGCATTTAAAAAAGCTTCTCATAACCCCAACGCAAGGGCCTCCCAAAACTACTCTGTGGTGGAAGATTTATCACAAACCCCTTTTGCAATGTCTTCTTTAGAGGTCCTCCAATACTGACCTGCTCAGTGGAAAGCCTTGTTAACCACTTTGGGATCTACTGAGACTTGTAATCTGGGCACCATCATGTTAGATACAATCTACTTAAAACCTCTTCTGCCTTACCACATCTCATTTCAAATAGTAGTGGCTTACCCCATAAATTTTTTTACATGGAATATCTTCGGCACAGTGGTTGACGAGGGTGCCTCGACATGAATTATGTCATTGGCATGTTGGAAGGACATTGGCCAACCCATTTTGTCTCCATCACCTAATCTCCTCACTGCTTTTGATGGTCGTTCATTCCAACAACATGGCATCATTCCTTCTTTCCCCATGCAGTTAGGAGGGAAAACTGTGTGCATCGAGGTAGAGGTAGTTGATGCTCCCCTCGACTATAACCTCTTGTTAGGATGGAGTTGGACTTATGTTATGCAAGATGTGCTCGCTATAGTTTTTTGGGTCTTGTTGTTTCCATATGAGGGTCGGATAGTGACCATTGACTAATTTTCTTTCTCCAGACCTGACCCAGCTTTGGGGGCATCCACGGTCTCGATGATTGATAATCCTTAACTAGGCGTCATTAACGTAGGATTTGGTTTGTGCCCATCCTTGATGGGTACCTTTGATTACCCACCTCCTCAAGGCAATATCAAATTTATATCTAATCACCATAAGGTTGATATTTTTCAAGTTTCATCGTTTCACACGACTTATTTCGAGGATCCATGGATTCTTCCTTCCCCATCGGCCACGATGGATGAGACAGGGCACCAAGGCATGTCTATTCCCTTGTTTTCCACTGAAGTAGTGTACTCTCTAGTCCAAAAAGCTTCAACTAACCCTGATCTGACTCCTGAACAAGAGTTAGATCCACTCTTAGAGCCTATTTGGGCTCAGGGTTCTCTCACTAACATTGATTCGTTAGACTTAGTATTGCCTTCTAATGAAGTAGTAATTGAATCAATGACTATTCCAGACAAACCTTGGGAAGATCTTCATCACAGATCATATTTTCCCCCAAAGTTAAGACAAATCAATGCGAGGGAATTCACTGTGACCATGACGGGAGATCAGTCGTGTCCCATTAATCTCTTAGCTACACATGAAATTTATGTTGAGGGAAATATGGAAACTATGGATGAAACTATACCAATCAACATCTCTCGAAACTCTGGCATCATAGAGAACATCTTCGTCGGAGAGGATTTCTCCCCTGAAGAGAGTCAAATCTACACGGATATTTTCAAAGAATTCCGTGACGTTTTTGCCTGGTCTTATGAGGAAATGCTAGGTATCGATCCAAAAATAGTTGAACATGAAATCACAACGTATCCTGATGCCAAGCCTATTCGACAGAAACTTTGTCCAGTTAATCCTAAGAAAGCGGAAGCCATCAAGATTGAGGTTGAGAAATTGCTAAAGGAAGGTTTTATCTATCCTATCCATTTGACTCAATGGGTGTCAAATCCTGTGCCGGTTAATAAAAAACAAGGCACGATTCGTGTATGTACCGATTTCCATGATTTGAACAAGGCATGTCCCAAAGATAATTTTCCAACACCATTCATTAACCAGATCATTGATGAATGTGCTGGTTGCGAAGCCTTTTCTTTCATGGATGGTTTTTCGGGATATAATCAAATCCAAATCAAGCCCAAAGACCAACAGAAAATGACATTCATCTGTCCTTAGGGTACATTCGCATATGTAAGATGCCTTTTGGTCTTAAAAATGTTGGAGCCACATTCCAGTGGGCCATGTCTTTTGCTTTCATGATCTCAAGCATATAGTCGAGGCCTACCTAGATGATTTAGCATCCTGATATCACAAGAGGATGGATCATCCCACACACCTTAGACTAATCTTCAAATGCTAACGCTACTTTAGGATTTGCTTGAATCCAAACAAGTGCAGATTTTGTGTAACATCAGGACGTTTGTTAGGTTTCATCATATCACCAATAGGGATCATGGTCGATCCTCTCAAGGTGGAGGAAATAATCTAGTTCCCCCCCCCAATGCACAATCCTATAACTTCAGAGTCTACAAGGCAAGGCGAACTTTTTATGATGCTTCATCACCAAATATGCCAAAATCACCAAGGGCTTTATGCGTTTACTAAAGAAAGACATTCCTTTTTTCTGGGACGAAGATGCTCAGTGCTCTTTTGATGCATTAAAACACGCCCTCACAACTACACCTCTGCTATGACAACCTAACTATAACAAAGATTTCTTATTATATCTGGTTGTCGTAGAGTCTACCATTAGCATGGTTTTAGTTCAAGAAGATGATTTGTTCTCCGAATACATTATCTATTACCTGAGCCAAGGCCTCATAGGACCAGAACTCAATTATTCTCATATCGAAAAACTTTCATTGGCAGCAGTTCATGCTATCCAGCAGTTCTGGCATTATGTTCTGTTTCACAAGACCACCATCATTGTTGTCGTAAATCCATTCCAGTATATGTTGACACGATGAGTTATAGGCGGAAAAATTAGTAGATGGATAGTCATCCTCCAAGAGTTTGACTTAGACTTCGTTTTGGCGAAGTCCAAAAAGTCATTGGTCTTTGTAGAACTTATTTCAGAACTTTTGGTTGAGTTAGGTGACGTTGTTCCTGAAGAATCACTTATCAGGGGAGATATGTTTTTGATCACATCTTCAGATCCCTGGTACGGAGATATACTTCTCTATCTCCAGACATTGAAGTGCCCCACTTCTACTTCTCGTGACAAGCGTCAGTGTATATGCCATCAGGCTAAGAATTATCTCATACTCAATGATATGTTGTATCGAAGAGGTGTAGAATACATCTTACGTCATTGTCTTACACATGAGGAGGCAGTCATTGTGCTTAATGATTTCCATACCGAATCTTGTGGTGGTCATTTTTCTAGGTTGGCAATAGCCCAAAATATTCTATGAGCAGGTTACTTCTCGCCGACACTTATAAAAGATTGTATCGAATCGGTCAAGAAGTGCCATCCGTGCCAAATCTTCTCTCTGAAGATTAGGGCACATCCCGCTCCCATGTTTCCTGTCATCACAGTTGGTCCCTTCACCAAATGGGGGATTGATTACACTACTTGCAACCCCCCTTCAGTAAGGGGGCACCGCTATATCATTGTAGCTGTCGACTACTTTATTAAGTGGGTCGAAGCTATGCCAACATTTAAAGATGATGGAGAGACTGGAGCTCTCTTTTTATTCAACCAGATCATAGCAAGGTTCGACGTCCCGAGAGAGATTGTTACTGACCATGGCAGTCACTTTCAGAACCAAATGATGGCCAAATTAACATCAAATATTGGGTTACGGCAAGAGCATTCATCACCCTACTACCCCCAAGCCAATGGGTAGGTGGAAGTTGTAAACAAAACTCTTAAGACTATTTTACAGTGAACTATCAACTTAACCAAGTCAAATTGGCATTTGATGTTATACTCAACATTATGGGCTTACCGAACATTTGTTAAGACTGCAACCGGTTTCTCACCTTTTCAACTCATTTACGGGCTGGAGGCAGTCTTGCCCATCGAATGTCAGATCCCATCTCTAAAACTGGAAGTACAATTATTGCCAAACACTTCTCCACTTGAAGAACGGTTAGTACACCTTGAGCAGCTCAATGAACAACATTGTGATGCAGCCCTAGCCAATGAGTATCACAAACATAAGGTCAAGTGTCAGTATGATAGGTCCGTTCGTCCTCGGATTTTCTCTGAAGGCGACTTTGTCCTGGTCTATGACCAAGATAAGGACCCCCTGGGGGAAGGAAAATTCAAACCCATGTGGTTTGAAACCTTCATCATAAAAGAGGTATTAAAAAAGGGCACTTATCATTTGGTTGACATTGAAGGGAATGCTTTGGCAGAGCCTAGAAATGGGCTCTACCTGAAGAAGTATTACTCATAGGCTGGTCACTGTGGGTAACTTTTTGTAAAATATGTACAATCTTTGTACTATTACTTTTTAGTTTCTTTTAAGTGTTATGGACGTGTCATTGATGTTATCTTTCGACAATATGGAAGATGTCAAGGGATTCCGAGGTGTTCATTGGGTATGCAGACGGTGCTAGTCGACACACTCGGAGGATTGCCTCCGTAGCTTGGGTAATCTTTAGTCCTCAGGGACAGTTGTTATCTTCTGAAGGTATATGCTTAGGTGACACCACAAATAATGTCGCCGAGTATAGGGCAGTTATTGATTTGCTTCATGACACCTTGTCATTGGGTATCTCTCATCTCCGAGTCTATCTCGATGCTCAATTGGTTGTGTCTTAGCTAAATAGAGTATACCGGGTTCATGATCCATCCTTACACCGATGATTCCTTAGGGTATGTCTCTTAGAACGAAGCTTTGATTATATTACATATTTTCATGTTCCTAGGAGATTAAACCAACTTATAGATACTCTAGCTAATCAAATTTTAGATTGGCATCTTGCACACATATAAAAGAACATTGACATTAGCATGTAAATACATTTTTTGCACACATGATCCATAAGACACAAAAGATAAAAAAAAAGCATATATAACATCATAAAGTAACCAAAGTACATAGATGGACACAAGCGCCTCAAAAATAGGACCAATGATGAGTCACAGGGCTTATGCCCTCAAAAAATATATACAATTAGTGCTTGTGGCACGTAAAAAGTCTAAATAGGTTTAGGGCCTATGGGCCTTGTTATAATAGTCCACAGCATGGGCTAAACACCTAAACAATCGGACCCATGTTCGAGGTGCCCCTACTACATGAGGCTGCATGGATGGTGGTAGGTTCTCTATCTCTGCCATCAGTACTATGCAAGTGACTGCAGTGACGTTTTGATCAACTCGTCTAAGGACCCTCTCAGCCTCCTCGGCCAGGAGGTTCCCTTCTACTGCTGGTCCCCTGGCAGCAGCTACATCTTCTAGCCAAGGACGACGCCTGTTCTGTGCATAATCGATAGGTCGCATGGGTCCCACATCTACATGGAACAAATGTATACCCATCAAATACTCTGGCATATAAAAAAAATGATATATATAACAAAAATGACATAAAAATTACATATACAAAAAAAGAAAAAACTACAAAGGTAGAGACTTACCCATCTCCCCTCGCTCCTCACCAGGAGGCACAAGTATCTCAGGATTTCTTGAGAAATCTATCCCTGCATATGGGTAATCCTCGATCATGGGGATTAGTTGCGACATCCAGGAAAAAAATTTATCGTCAAAGGACTCATTTGTCCTTCCACCACCCTATCATGGCATCAATACGACCCATCTACACAGTGCAGGAAACAAAGCCTGATGTGTTGGATTACTGAGAGGGGGGGGTGAATCAGTAATAGAGAAATTTAGTCCCTCTTAACCATATAATCCAAGTGTTATATCAATGAAGAATTATTATCCAATAATTGCAGAGTAAATAAGAAATGAACAAATGAACAATCATACACATACACAGTACACCCGTGTTTTATGTGGAAACCTAAATCGGGAGAAAACCACAGAATGATTTTTCTTATATGTCTTGATGAATTACATTCATTGGAAGCACCAACTTCCTTTGTTTTCAAGCTGCAACTGGAAGGAGGCTCCAACCCCCTAGTTTCTTAGGCTACAACCTGAGGGAATCTCCAACTCCCCAATTCTCTGGCTACAACTAGAAGGAGGCTACAACCCCCTATGTTCTTCAGCTACAACCGGAAGGTGAATACAAACACCTGTCCTTGCCCCATCCTACCACCCTGAAGTTGAAGTAGAATGATGGAACCACTGTCATACTATCACTATGAGATATACCACTGCAAACCTGTACCAATAAATCTGAACCATGCATCAACCATGCATCAACCTGTAATCAATCTGTACCATAAACAAGTGCATCAACCATGCACCAACCTATAATCAACGTGTACCATAAACAAGTGCATCAACTTTGCACCAACATGTAATCAACCTGTACCATAAACAAGTGCATCAACCATGCACCAACCTGT
>CBVK0100831049.1:0-12372 GCA_900067695.1 Picea abies
ATAGGTACCAATAATTATAGCAGTGAATAAATGTCTCCATGGATAAATCAAACAGTATGCAAGGTCTTAACTTTATTTTAAGGAAGTAGATAAAAATGCTAATGGGTTTAAAGACTTTGTGTAATGTACCTTCCTACATAGGTATCTCAAGAACCTGAGTTCTAGAAATAAATTCCACATTCTTAAATGGGATTTGAACATATGATACCATACTAATTAAAACAAGAAGCATTCATATCAATAGACCATGCATGCTAGAACGAAAATGAGTAAAATATATATAATGCATAATTCCCATGCAATATACATATTAAGAAGTAAAAACACAATGGAAATAAGCACAACAATATACAACATGAGTTAAATACACAAAGAACTTATCTTTAAAGATAAACTTCACTTAATCATTGTAGACGTCAGATGTTCCACCCAACCTTAGGATCTATTGCATATTAACTCTCTACAAGAGGAAATCCCTGAGTTGAAGGCTATGAATCCGCAAGGATAGGTGGTTAAGTCGACTCCAAAACACACACACTAGTCAACTATCAAGCTCTCACAGATTTCTCAACCACACAACAATTCCCAACTTACCAACCCTCTTTCCCCCTTAACATGTACAACCCAAATAAATGAACCCCCTTCTCTACAATGTAGTATCTCAGGTTGTCCTGCTTCTTTTTATGGATCTATTTCTATTGACCAAGACATATCAATCTTGGAAGATCCAAGGATTCTTAGTTGTGGACAATTCTTACTCAACCACCATCATTCTCATGCACACATTGTTGGGCTCTAAAGATGTCCTAAAAAAACCTTAGTTTAACATTAATTTATCAACCCGAGGATTCATCTTTTATCTCAAGAACATCAGCAAAGTCTATGCAGATAGCTTATAGAGGCTAAAATCGTGTAGCTAAAGAAAACCCGAGTTTATCCACAATCAAGTTCCTCAAATGTTCATTTAAAGATTCTAAGATTAAGATCTTACTTAATAGAATTGAAATCTAATTTCTACCATGTTGTGAATGAAAAGGAACTAGTTAACTTGCTAAATTCATTTAACTAAAAAACAATGATTGAATCTGAGTAAAGACTTGCAGAATTAACTATTAACTATGAATCGAATTGCTGGAAAGGAAATAGTGAATTATTCTAATGGAAAGAAACTGCAATTGTAATCTAATAGTAAGGAAAACAAACATAACTGAATGGAAAGGAACAACTATTGTAACTTTAACTGAAAGGAATGACAATTGTAACCTATTCAAAAAGGAACAACAAATGCAAATCTTAAGTAAAAGGAACAGAGCATGAGGAACTGTCAAGTAGAAAACTACAATAATGGAAATTGGAATCAACAATCATTAATACTCAAGAGAGATATCTATCCTCTGTATGCAAACCGTATGAAATCATTAACATGCTTATGCATTTAACTATTGTGAAAGGGAATTGAACCGTAAAATAGAAATCAAACTGATACAATTACAGCTGAAACAGTAGCTCCTTTAGACTGGGCCCTTGGTCCTTAGAAGCACTGCTACGAGAAACTCAGTATATAGAAATGGTGAAAGCGATCAAATCTTTTATTAAATTCATAGCTAATACATCATTCACAAAAATGACTTGTGCAGAGTAACTCTGAGTCTAAATACTTGAATGTAATTCTTAGATTGTCTTTTAGGATCTATCATCCTTTATATATACAATAATCTAAGTAAATCAAGCCATCTTGAGGATCAGAATATCCTCAGGATTGCTTTACTGTTATAAAGCTACAACATAGAAAACTGAATCATCTTTAAAAATTCTTCTGTGCCAAAAGTCTTTAACCTCCAATGGCTCACACATCTTCAAGATATCCTTTGCTATTTCTGTTTTGACAATATTTAACCAATCCTGTTAACAAAATCAAACAATTCCAACCGTATTTTAGAATCTATTCATCACAACTTCAATAATATCACTAGAAGACATATTAATCATTTTCCATTCTATTTATCCCTAATTAACAGAAAAGTCACTCAAGATTGTATCACAAACTATGTGAATAAGGAGGATATTTGTACCTTTTTCATAACCCAACACACATGCATCATTTTCTTAATGGAATAACTAGTAGATACCTGCAACCAACTAGAAATGACTCTCTACCTCCAACATTGTGATCCCATGCCAAAAAACAAGAACAATGATGAGAAATAATGAATGAGGAACGAGTGTGGAAAAATAATGATTGAGGAACCCCCAACAACCAACATCATGGTTTAAATATTTACATGGAATAATGCACCATGTGGCTTCCCCAAGAATCTCACACAACCACTTTCCCAACTAATTCCAAGATGGGTTAAAAAATATTATAATTATTTGACTTAGCCCCTTTAGTCCCCTCACTTGTGGAATCATAGCTCCTTCATTTCTGGAATCATATCCCCCTAAGACTATGTCCTTGTCTTTCTATAGCCAACGATGTGTTTGTATTATTCATACCCAATGCTAGTGCATTGTTAGGCTTTATGACCTTTCAAATTTACAATAATTGTGACCTTTCATCAAAAAACAAAACGCATTGCTAATACGGGAATCAAAATTGGGGTATTACATCCCTCTCCTTATTTTTGGCACCATCCTCAATACATATCATCATGCATATGTACATATATACATCATTTTCATGAAAAATTCAAAAATAACTATGAGCATGCATCTCATATTGCATTTTCCATCTTTCATGTCGCTTTTCCAGGGCTGTAACATGTCCATTGGACCTTTACTCTCCCTATGGATATGATTCAGAGCATCATGAATTTCATGTCTAGTATACGCATTTAATGTACATGAAAGTCTCCTTCTAGATCCACTTGAATCCAAGTCCAATCATTGACATGGTTAGGATCACGTAAAAACTTTTTCAACAAATATACATGATATACACTATGAAAATTCATGGAAGAAGGAAAAGAAAACATATATGCAGATATACACTATGAAAATTCATGGAAGAAGGAAAAGAAAACATATATGCAACTGGTCCTATTCTATCTAATATTTCAAATGGGCCATAGAATTTGGTTGCTAGCTTGGTACAATTTCCCAACTTCAATGAAGTCTTCTTGGGATTCATTTCAAAAATACATGCACTCCCAATTTAAATTCTTTGGTTATCCCACTCTTACCTGCATAACTCTTCTACCCATCTTGTGATACTTTCAAATTCTACTTAATTTTAACCATTTTCACTTTCATTTCCTTGAGAAATTTGGCCCAAGTACTACTTTGTATGTTGGGTTGTCCCAACTTAATGGAGTATTGCATTTTCTACCATATAGAGTTTCAAATGGGATCATCTTTAATGAATCTTGATAACTGTTGTTCCTGAGTTTATACTTAAGGCTTCAAAGTATAATGTCAAGGCATCTGAAAAATAAAGAGAGTTTAGAATATGAGAAGAAAGTCAATCTTTAGGGAAAGGCATTATGGTTGATTTTTGAGTTTCCTTTGCCCAGCTTCCCAACATTCCTGGATGCTTATGTCCTGTTCAATCACTGTCCATGAATGTTCAAGTTCAACCCGGGTGTTAGTAGTTTCTAAGATGGTAATAAACAAGGTTAAAGCAATGCTCATCTGATCTGTGAGACCGGGTTCTATATTAGGTTTTCTTGCCATAGGTACAGTCATGGAGAAAAGAAAATTAAAAGATCTGTGGTTTTTATGTTTTCTTTTTCTATTTTCAATTTTGGCCCAAGTACTACTTTGTATATTGGGTTGTCCCAACTTAATGAAGTATTGCATTTTCTACCATGTTGTTCCTGAGTTTATACTTAAGGCTTCAAAGTATAATGTCAAGGCATCCGAAAAATAAAGAGAGTTTAGAATATGAGAAGAAAGTCAATCTTTAGGGAAAGGCATTATGGTTGATTTTTGAGTTTCCTTTGCCTAGTTTCCCAACATTCCTGGATGCTTATGTCCTGTTCATTCACTATCCATGAACGTTCAAGTTCAACCCGGGTGTTAGCAGTTTCTAAGATGGTATTAAACAAGGTTAAAGCAATGCTCATCTGATCTGTGAGACCGGGTTCTATATTAGGTTGTCTTTCCATAGGTACAGTCATGGAGAAAAGAAAATTAAAAGATCTGTGGTTTTTATGTTTTCTTTTTCTATTTTCAATAATATGAGAAAAAATCTTGAAATTGAATTAATAGTATAACAATTCAGAGGTCATTTTCCATGTCTGAGTCAAATTTTAAAATAATAAATTTGATGAAAGAAAAACATAAAGCTGTTAACAAAGTGAGGCATCAATCACAGAAGAATCTCCCTTTGATAAAGAAGAATAAAAATGGATGTGAAACCTTTAATGAAGCATAAGAAGCATAAGATGTGGTAATCTAACTAACTCACAGGGCTTGTATTTGCTAATAGCCAACACAGAGGAAAATCTATAAACAATCAGATAACTAAATGAACCATATCACCACAGTAGATGTTGTACTAGTTTTTGATTAAGAATTCATCAAAGACATATAAATAAAGATGTTGGAATATGAAAGAACACATAACTCAAGATTGACGAAATATGGAGTCTCTGGTTTGCAATTTGTCTTAATTCTCAAAAAAGAAAGATTTATTCATTTCTATCGGCCAAGAAAAATCCTTCTCTTTGTCTTTTGAAATTATATTTATACAAAAGGTTACCAACCCTAGACGGTTGGAATTTTCCTTACTCCTAGATATTAACGGTTACAAAATAAAAACTTGAACCATTTCACTTATTTCCTTTCTATCTCTTTCTCATATTGGCAGAACGAGCATGCATGTGTTACTTCATTACTTCTTTGAAGTACTTCCTTCACCTGGCTCGAGACACTCGACGCACCTTCTTATAAACTGTACTAAAATTATGGAAGGCTCTGTCACATCCTTTGCCTAAAAAAGATATAGCTTTCTCTGTAATTTCGGTAACCTATCTTCAATCCTTTTTCCTTCAAACTTTATTGACTGCAATTGTAGATTTGGCTTTATCAGCCATCTATCCATTTGAGTGACATCAACCTGCTTCAACTGTGAAATTTCAATTTGAGCTTCATTTAAGCTTTCTTTGATGTCCAATTGATGTTTTATAACATTGATTTGTCCTAGTATTCCAGCACAATCATCCTTTCCAATGCCTAGTGATTTTTTATCTAGCAAATCAAAAGCCTCTTCAAAATATTCCTTTATTTTTTCTTACTCTCGGCTATATTGGCCTCCCATGCCTTTAGTATGATATCACCCCTGATTTGTTCTGCGACAGTCAATCTGGGAGTTACTGGTACCTCTTCTCTACCCAAAGATATGACTGCCTTTTGAAAGGTGGTTCGGGCTGCATTAGACTCTTTTTCTTTGAAAAGAATATTATCTAATGATCGACCCATCTCCCGAAAAAAATCTTGGATGATCCCTACCTTATAAAACAAGTTTTGTTGTACTACTTCCATCTTCTGATGTACTTCCAGTGCTTGGGCTTGAAACACTTCTATATTCACAACCTAGCTTTCAGTAGAACTCAATTTAGCTTGCAGTTGCCTTACTAATTCTTCTTGTTGGATGAATTTCCCTTGGCATGCTTGAGCAGTCTTTTGTACTTCTTCAAGATCAGATTTAAGTTGTTGAATCTCTTGTCTATCTTTTGCTCTAGCCTGTTTGAGTCCTTTGCTGACCTCATTTTTGAAATTATTCTCTACATTCCTTATTTGATCTCGCAATTGATTTATCAATTGATTTCTCTACCTTAGTCTTTCTTTTAGATTATCAATAGAAAATAAGTTGGTCATTGCAAAAGATCCTAAAGATCCTGCCACCTTTGTAGCAAAAAATTATTCTTCCAAAATTTTCCCATCTAATAATACTCTGTTCCTTTTTACCATTGCACCCTCTCTCATGTGCATTTCTTTCTTCACCACGGCCTTTCTTTTCTTACTGAAAAAGAACTCGGTGGGAGGTATCTCCTCAATATAGATAGGCGTGAAATCACTTATGAACATTGCCTCTGTATTAGGGTTTCCTCTCGTGAATTGTAATGGTGTGACAACCTCAATGGGGTTGCTGATTTCTGTGGACAACTTTTTCCCGTCTCCTTCAGTAGTTGATTTCTCAGGCAAAGATGGTGGTCTATCTTCTCCGTTATTTATTATTGTCTCTTTTTTATCTTTACCCTAGTTGTCTAATATCTTCATCTCTGGGATATTTCCCTTCTAAGTTGAGACCTCAACTTTCTCCTAGTTTTCCAGGGTTTCTTATTTGGTTGAGCTTCCAAATTCTGAATTTTGGGTCTCTGCTTGTTGTGTATATGGAGATTTTAGGTTTTGTCCCTGTAATACTTTGGTTAGGTCGCTTCTTTGGTGTTTTTGGAAATTGTAAAACTCATCCATTTCGCTAGGTAGCAGAGCTCAAACTCGAATCAGAACTTCTTGGTAACATCTTACCCCTCAGAACATTTTTTCATGAGGGGACTCTTCATTTTCATACTTTTTAAGAGTGCAACTAGCCATATGGCTTCCCATGACCCTCTGTGGGTCATGCTTCTTGAATTCCATCCTAACCAGCTTTATCTCTTCTAAAGTTGCAGCCTCCACCCTGGAGTGACCAAAATCCAATAAGGAAAATGAACCAATAGACAAAGGTAAAGATGGCCATACATTTTTCTACACAACTTTTAGCTCTTTGCTAATCCAATCGAGTACAATTTGTCGTGCAACCTCACGACACACTAGTCTGTAACATCCCGCTCTAGCGCACTAAGAAAACTTATTCTTTGAGGACACTTGCTCGCAAGTGATCCGGACTTTTATGATATTAAAACATTTATCCTTGACTATGATGTGTTTTGATGGCTGACATGATGTTCTACTTCTTTGACATAGACAGGTGCTATTGACTCAGTTTTATTGAGTGTGTAGGGTTTTGGACCTTAAGGATGTAGAGGCACCAATGGAACCCCTTGGAGTCCGGATTGAGTCAGGGAGTGTGCTATTTGGGTTGATTTATTTACTGTGATATTTCATTGATTTGATGATATGATGTGGACATGTTCTGACATGATTGTTGATGATGCAGGCTGATGATAGCTTGCCAACCAGACTCACATATGGAGTAAAGGGGCCACACACGATTTCCAGAGAGGTTGAGGGAGAGGTGTGGATAACAGCCCTGCCACAATCTACTAGCACTCCCACTGTGGCTCAAACTGTAGGTTAATGATTACCTAGTTCGAGAGGATCCACGATGCCGTGAGGGAAGACTACGAAAACCACTCACGATGATTCTAAGGGGTGCGCAATAAGGCAGGGGCCTTATTCCTTAGAGACCTTAGTCTCCCACAAGTTCACCTGGCGGAGTGTTGACTCCAGGGGTTATAGATGTCTACCAATCAGTCAAGTTGGTGAGTGGCACCCTTGGAGCACGTGGTGCATCCTGAAGGGCACGTCATGCAAAAGAAATATAAGTTGGCGAGTGGCACCCTTGGAGCACGTGGTGCATCCTGAAGGGCACGTCGCGCAAAAGAAACAACCGAGGCGAGTGGCACCCTTGGAGCACGTGGTGCGTCCTGAAGGGCACGTCGCATTGATGTTGAGGAAGGAACAAACCTAGATGTCCCTAAGACATTTAACACCTTAATAAATTCTTAAAATGACTTCCCTAAATAATTGTCGCCCAGTTCAGAATCTAAACCTAAGTCTAAAACTTCTCTAGGGTAAAATTTTGTTAAGCCTTAAGAAAAAGACCCTAAACAAAATAAAAAATAAATAAATAAAGATATAAACTAAAACCCACTTAAGTAATCATTTTAGTCTTCTTAAATTTAGAGGGTAAAATGAAGAGAGGAATAATTTAATTAAAATCCGTGGTGTTAAATTGTAAAGAGAAAATAAATTATTTAACTTGTGGAAGTATAAAAAGATTTTAAATTAATAATAAAGGGACAAGAGTAAATAGTGAAACTGCCATTTTGGCTCTAATAAAAAGGGGAAAGAAGGGAATAATAAGAATGAGGAAACTAAGTAATGGAGGAAACATAATTAAGGAAAGTTGGGAACTTATGGTAAAAAACGAGGTCAACATAGTAAGGAATCTGCAATTAAGAACCTTCTAATTTGAGCTAATTTAGCAACTTCATTTTTAGGGAAATTATTTAAAACATGTAAGGGGATCTAGGAACACCTAGGAGGAAATTTAGGAGCAAATCTAGATGGGTGAGGGAAATGAGTAATTTAATAATTTAAAGAAAATAATTATTTGAGGAAAGAGGGGGATGGACGACACTTGTGCGAAGGAGAATATTTAGAATATTTTTATTAAAACTTAATTAACATGTGATTTAGGGAAAGTTGGAGGTTGGAAAAAATCTATAAAAGAAAGGGAAGATGAGGAAGAAGGGGATCAGTTGTTAGCGTAATGTTACGCTTCTGGATTTGTGACTTGATTGATTGCTTGTGAGGAGTTGGGATTTTCCAGCTCAAATAGGAGTGGTAGCTCGGCCTTGCGAGGTGAACTGGGAAGCTAGACATACCATTTGGATTGTGTGTGGCCCCTTTATAGCTCGAGGGGCTAAGGGGGAAGCAGAGTACCCCTAGCGATTGGCTGGGAGGTACCGGTGAGGTCTCGACGGTCGGCGAGAAGGAGTGGCAAGGAGCGGGCGAACGACGTTCGAGGTGGGAGAAAAGGCAAGTATGATTTGTATTTTAGTAGATTAGAATCTATTACAACTTATCCTTGTTGATAAAATTACTTACCTCAGTTATTGGTGTGATGATGAAAATTTTTACGGCTATTACTCACCTCTGTTAATAAAGTTATTACCGCTGTTTTTTTTTTACCCAAAAAAATAAAAATTGAATTGTTCTTGATGGAGAAATGGCAAATTCATTCTGGAAATTTCATCCTTGGCATTTCATTCGTACAATGGTTATGAAATTTCTTTCTGTCCCGTTTTCATCATTTGCTTTTCATGTAAAAATCTAGTCCTGGCATTCGGCCTTGCAAGCCTGTTACGGAAGAAAACCCCCTTGGGCATTTTCGATTTGTAAAGAGGCAATGAGAAGGGTTTCTGGATTTTTGGTTGGGTAAATTGATAATGAGACGGCCTTTACCCTCTACATTTTTGTTGGCTAGTATTTCATTTCGTTAGCATCATCAATTATTATTTTTGGGTCTGCGTTTATTTTCTTTTGTATATCTCCATTCATTTAATAGCCACAAGTTACATGTGACTGCAATTATGTACACAAGCATGCGTTCCTTCTAAGTTGAATCTTGGAATTTTAGGTTTAAAATTTCTAAGTCTGATTATCATATCTACGCCCTTGGATATAGCTAACACAATAGTTGTATTCACCTTCCACCATAATTGTCCGGGCACACATGACTCCATTGCCTCTTGATTGTAAATTTTTTTTAACTAAACTGATTTGTCCGCCACAGTTCATGGGGTCTATGCCCAAATTGACTGAATCTAAATGTAGGTATTTCAATAATGGATTGAACCAGCTGCCACGCACTTAGGTTCAGATTTATGCAGAGAAATTTTATTTAATGTAGTTTTTCAAGTTGAAAGGAAATTTCGATGTAATATTATGAAAAAAAAGGGGGATTTACATGGTGTAGGTGTAACTAGATCTAGCGATGATGCCCTTCTCGTACCCTAGGACCTGTATGTTTTTTGTTGACCATCGTGCTCGGCAAGTTACCTTGGAACACTTCGCCTTCAGCCCATTCTGATTCCGCGACCGTGGTCCTCCTCCCTTGCTGCTTCGGTTCGGGTTATAATCCAACACCCCTCCTGTATAACAGTTGCCAGAAATGTTGAAAACCGCCTTCATTCCTAGCCACACCTCACGATTTTCTCCTGCGCAGACTCCAGATTTATTGCTACCGCCCTGTTTGCCTAAATTTTATTTTGACAGTCAGAAACCCTAAATTTAGTGGTGTCCGTCCCTTTTCCTTAATTTTAGCCTTAATGGCTGCTCTGAGATGCACGCACATCCCTTAGGTTTCTGGAGCCGATTTTGTTGCCTCTGATTTTTCCCTTTTAAACCACTGATGGCCTCTTACCTGGCTCAGGCCTTTCCCCAAGTTTTATGTTTCCAAAGGAAAACATCTTCAGTCGCCATACCTCTTAAACGCCACGTACTGGATTCTAAAATGTTGGTATATTCGCCCTTTTATTTGTTTAATGGCAACTGGTAAAGAGATGTTGTCAGTAGGTTAATATCCAGCTATATTCTAAGTTGGTAGTTTTTTTTATTATTACATATTTGTTTCTAATGATTAACGCATATTGTTAGCGCTGGATAGAGGATAGTTAAAATGATAGCGCTGGATTTATTTATATATCTTTGTATTTTAATGAATGATAGGTAGCATCCAAATATATATATATATATATCTTATTAAAATGCTGAATAGACTAGGTGATTGGTATTTGATTGCTAGATGATAAAATTTTCATTGAGGTTATTTAAATACGGTGGAACGATTGATAAATGTAAGGGTAACAAAAATTAATATATCCCCTTGGTTACTATTGATTTAAGAACAAGATCAAAAGAGAAGGGTGGTTACATTATAGCTGTCTTGGCTTTATATTATTAGATTGGAATAGTTTTGTTTTTCTTTCCATAAAGTCTTGACATTATATATTCTATTGAATATAATAGAATGTAATGCGATATAACGAGATGTTAAGATAATGTAATAATTAATGGGATGTTATTGTAAGGAATGTAAGGATGTAATCATTAAGGTAATGACATTACAGTTTAGTTAGTTAATTTGCAAAGTCTTTATATTATAAAATGTAATAATGCTAGCTTTTATGGTGATGTCATTGTAGTTTTATTATGAAAATAGTTAGTTAAATTGCAAAGTCTTTATATTATAAATGTAATGATGCTAGATTTTATGGTGATGTCATTGTAGTTTTATTATGAAAATAGTTGGTTAATTTGCAAAGTCTTTATATTATAAAATGTAATGATGCTAGCTTTTATGGTGATGTCATTGTAGTTTTATTATTGATACTAACATATAAGATGTAATGTGGATGTTATCTTATTGCAAGGTAAGTGAGGTAAATGTAATGTTGATTTATTTTATGGTAAAGTTATTGTAACTTCATTGCATTGGTAGCATACAAGGAGTAAGGTGATTGGCGATTGATGTTTTAGTTGCAAGGTTATTATAACATAAGATGTGAGGTTGTTAAGATAATGTTATTGTAATTTTATGGTATATGTAACATATAGGATGTATTGAGATTGTTAATTAATTTCAGGGTTGGTACTATAATTAGAATTGTCCAAACTCACAGTTGTATGATATCAGACTCTTCGATTTGATAAAGCTAGTCGCTCTGTATATAAGTCTGTGTGTGTGATTATTTTCTGTGTAAGAATCCAGTGACGTATCAAGAGTCTCGGGCCCTTTAAAGGCAGGGTTTCCACTCTTGTGAAACACCTCTAAGGTCGTATCAGTAGTCTCAGGCTCTTTAAAGGCAGAGTTCCCACCACTGCGACCTCTTGACAAAGATTACTAGTTTCTGCCTGAGCAGTCGGCCAGGAGCCTATCTGACATTCTCTCTCTCCGAAGCAGAGAACCAAGACTAAACGCCCTGCTTTCCTATGCAGAAATAGTAGACTCTACTGCTATGGATTCTTCCATCTGTATTCGTACTGTACATAACACAGTATGTCGTTTAATGCTTGCAGTTACTTATTGTGCACCTTATGACTTCTTGTTGTGATCATCGTGGTTGCATCTTGATTAGTCATCGGGTGGCGACGTAGAGTCAAGTGTGTCTATTTCCTCTTTACACACGCGCACACACCTTAAACAAAAAAAAAAAAAATTGCACCTGTTATCAGAGTTGTTGTCGTAACAAGGAGGGTGTTACATACAGTTTGTCGTGCAAATTTTGCACAACTTTTAGCTCTTTGCTAATCCAGTAGAGTACAGTTTGTCATGCAACCTTACAGCACACTAGTCTGTCTGGTAAAAATTGTGGTAATGCATATGGAGTGACCAAGCAGCCGAAAACTATGATATAAGAGAAATGCTCCTCTATTACCAATCTTCCACTGTACTCAGGCTAACAATAACCTTGTCTGAAATTCTTGGCACTGGGTGACCAAATATAACAATATGCATTGGCACCACTACCCAGTTAAATATTTCATAAAAGAAATCTTTTGCCTTGTCTTCCCAGAGCTTCGAATGGTAATCATGAATTGGTTCTACACTTTCTAGAGTCCAACTCCATCTCATCAGCAGGAAAGGCGTCATGAAACAGATAGTTTCCATAACATAAGTTGACGTGAGATCGGAAGAGC
>CBVK0100831050.1:0-11470 GCA_900067695.1 Picea abies
CTCTTCCGATCTCACCCAGTTAGTGGAATCGTAGAGACGACCAGGGGAAAATGGTGTGGCCAATCCCATTGACGACAATTTAAATAAAAAAAGGGACACAGGGATGAGGTTGCAGATCGTTGGACAAGTGATTGACACATCCACGCAGAGATGAATCCGGGAGTTAATGCGCCGGGGAGGGCTCTAAATTTGGCGAAAAGAGATACCACCACATAAATTGAGTTGCCAAGACAGTAAAATGAAATGCCAGAACACATAAAATGAATTGCCCACAAAAAATTATAAACGCCCTCTGTCATCTCACAATGCCCAGGGTAGTATAAAAACGCCCACAATGATATGGATCGCCCACAGTGATAACAAAACGCCCATGGCAATAAGAAAATACCCACAGAGAAAATACAAATTCCCACAGAGAAGATAAAAATGCCCATAGAAAAATAAAAACCCCCACAGAGAGTGAAATCGCCCACAGAGGAAATAAAAACCCCCACAGAGAATGAAATCGCCCAGTAGAATCAAATGCCCCCACAAAGATTAGTATGCCCACGGTATTAACCGGAAAATGCCCCTCCCAGGACAACAGACAGTCATTTAAAACAGAAAACACCACATTGGTAACCAACGCGACTGCTAGGGAAAGCCAATGCTGTCACGGTTTTCTCTATTAAGTATATTTTTTTTTGCAATAAAACTACAACAGAGATTGTTATGGACTGTAAATCTATATGTACATCATTTAAATGCTAAACTGCAACATCCAGGAAAAATACAACACAATAATATCGCAGAAACATATAGGTCTCAACAAAGGACCAGTAGAACCCAACTAGGACACTGACCACAAGAATTTTAGGAAATCAATTGAAAGGCAGAAGCTTAAGACAAATTCATCCATTAAATTCATCCTACAAATCCCAACATAAATTCTAACGCATTATACTCTATAAAATAAACAAGCGTACCTTTGGCTTGTCCCTGCCTCGAACGAAGTCCACGCGGTCTGTGCCGCTCCTGCTCGTCGACCGTAGAGACTACATCGGTACCTCCCAGCCAATCGCTATGGGTACTCTGCTTCCCCCTTTGTTATCCATGATTTTGGTTGTCGTGATGATGTATGGATTATGGTGTAATCAGGCTCTTCATTAGAACTTTCTCCAAAGAAAAGTTACCTTTATCTCTTTCCAGAAATCACAGTTTTGAGGAAGGTTCGCAGGCTACCTATACATTTTCCTGTGAGAATGCATGATTATCGCAAGCTGCCTTAAGCCAGGGTGCGAGAAATTCGCACTGTACCTAACTGTTAGGGTGTGAACTCTTTCTAAAAGAGGGGAAAAAGATAAATTCTCGAACCTTCTAGAAGGGAATCTTCTAGAATGATGAGATGGCATTTGAATGGTTATCTAAGTACTGGCTTTCCTGATATTTTGGAATCATTCCTATCCAAGTAACTAATCCATTCTCTCTTATAAATTGATGGGATTCTCATGGAAAAGGTTAGTAGCAAACTAGCAAGAGATTTATTGGAGAATTAGTGTAAGATTGTATGAAGGACTGATGTTACAGCAGCTAGAGACACCAGCAAGGTTATCAAAAGTGGTTGATCTTCTTCATGCATGAGCAAGTGTGTGTGTCAGAGCTAGGATCCATCGAAAGGAGGCTTGCAACATCAAGGCTCAGGTTGTAATTCTCACTTTCTATCAATTTAATACAGTAATATGTCCCTTTCCCATAAAGCCAATGTCACTTTATTGCATAAATCCTTGATCATATGCATAGTTTAACTATTGGATATATTAAGTTGGTTTCACTTCAATTGGTTTGAGTTGTCTTGGTATTGGTGGCACAAGAGCATTGGAGCGAAGATGGTACAACAGAGACCCAAGGAAGCGATCATAAGGTACGTTAATGATTCTTGCCTCCTAGTTCATTCAATAGTCTAAATCTAGGGAAAGAGTATTATTCTGTCCTGTTTTGTTCTAGATCCAGGTGGATCTAGGGAGATCGATTTGTGTCCGCACTCACAGATTAATCCTAAAACACCCTTAACCCCCCAAGCCGCAAAGGGGTCACACACAATCCAGATGGTCCGTCTAGCTTCCCATCTCGCCTCGCAAGGCCGAGCTACCACTCCTATCCGAGCTGGAAAATCCCAAATCCCCACAAGAAATCAGTCAAGTCGTAAATTCGGCAGTGTAATGTTACGCTAACAGCCGATCCCTTTCTTCCTCATCTCCCTTTTCTTTTATAGAGTTTTGAGACCCACCAACTTTCCTAATTCACATTTTAAATTAAGTTTCAATAAAATATTCTAAATATTCTCCATCGCACAAGTGTCGTCCATCCCCCTCTTTTCTCCAATAAATATTTTCTTTAAATTTATTAATTGTCTCAAATCCCTCACCCACCTAGAGTCGCTCCTAAATTTACTCCTAGGTGTTCCTAGATCCCCTTACATGTTTTAAATACTTTCCTAAAAAAAGATGTTACTAAATTAGCTCAAATTAGCAGGCTCTTAATTGCAGATTCCTTACTATGTTGACTGTTCTTTTTACCATAAGTTCCCATCTTTCCTTTATTAAGTTTCCTCCATTACTTAGTTTCCTAATTCTTATTATTCCCTTCTTTCCCATTTTTATTAAAGCCCAAAATGGCAGTTGTGTTATTAAATATTTTATTTTTATTATTTGTTTAATATCTTTTGTACTTTCATAAGTTAAGAAATAATCTCTTCTTTGCAAATTTTTAAATCCCTTAGTTTAATTAAATTCTTACTCTCTTCATTTACCCCAAGAATTTTATGAAGACTAAACTATTACTGAAGTGGGTTTTTGTTTAAATTTTTTATTTTTATTCTTAGGGTCTTTTCTTAAGGTTAGACTAAATTTTTACCCTAGAGAATTTTTAGACTTATGACTTAGATTCTGAACTGGGTGACACTTGGTTAGGGACGTTGTTTAAATATTTCTTAAGGTGTTAAATTCTTAGGTCCATCTAGGTTTGTTTCTTCATCATCATCAGCGCGACATGCCCTTTAAGACGCACTACATGCTCCAAGGGTGCCACTCGCCTCGTTCGTTTCTTTTGCGCGACGTGCCCTTCAGGATGCACCACGTGCTCCAGGGGTGCCACTCGCCAATTTGAATGATTGGTAGACATCTATAACCCCTGGAGTCAACACTCCGCCAGGTGAACTTGTGGGAGACTAAGGCTTGTGGGAGACTAAGGGCTCTAAGGAATAAGGCCCCCGCCTTATTGCGCACCCCTTAGAATCATCATGAGCGACTGTCGCAGTCTGCCCTCACGGCATCGTGGATCCTCTCAGACTAGGTAATCATTAACCTACAATTCGAGCCACGACGGGAATGCTAGTAGGATGTGGCAGGGATGTTGTCCATACCTCTCCCTCAACCTCTCTGGAAATCATGTGTGGCCCCTTTACTCCATATGTGAGTTTGGTCGGCAAGCTATCATCAGCCTACATCATCAACAATCGTTTCAGAACATGTCAACATCATATCATCAATTCAATGAAATATCACAGTAAATAAATCAACCCAAATAGCACACTCCCTGACTCAATCTAGAGTCCAAGGGGGTTCCACCGATGCCTCTGCATCCTCAGGGTCCAAAACCCTACACACTCAATAAAACTGAGTCAAAAGCACCTGTCTACGTCAAAGCAGTAAAACATCATGTCATCTATCATGGCGCATCATAATCATGGATAAACATTTTAATATCAAAAAGCTTAGATCACTTGCGAGCAAGTGTCCTCAAAGAATAAGTTTTCTCAGTGCGCCAGAGCGGGATGTTACACATTAAGGGTGGTAGTTACCCAGATGGTCCAAACCTATTCTATAGCATTGAAGCTAGGTCGTATCCATTAATGGTGTCAGGCCACCATTAATTTCTAGGCCTGACGTTTGCAGTAAATATTCACTATGGGCTTGCCACTTAGGCTGGATTCACATGGCATAGTGAGGGTGGAATATCTTCCATTCTCCTCCACTATCATGAGGCACAGGGTTTCATTACCCTTTGAAATTATTCCTTACATTTTATTACTCTATATGTTTCTCTCATGATGGTAGTGTTATGCAATTGTATGGTAGCATGGTAGTCATGGGGCGTTCGAATGACTTTTCCATAGGCATGGTGGCCATTGTTTTGAGTTTTTCTCTCGGATATATGTAGAATGGTAGCAAAGGGAATTTAGTCGGTTCCTTTCATGGTGTGGTGGCCACTGTTTCAAGTTTTGTTCTCAGCTTTGTGTAGAATGGTAGCAAAGGGGTTTTTATTCGATTTCTCCACAGGCGAGGTGGTCACTTTTTTAAAGTTTTTTCTCTCAACCTGTGCATGATAAGTCCACTTCCTCGGTGCATCCTATTGTAAATACTTGTCATTTTGATGCAATGGTGTTATTTAGGTTTGAAGGAAATGTTCTCTACATAATTCGATTAGACAAAAGTTTGTTGTTTATTGCATTCTTTGTATTTGGAAGTCCTTTGTACCGTGCATTTCTTTATATCAATGCTTTCCTATGCAACATATTACCTTGTTGAGAGTTCTCTATACAATGTGTCCTTAATACCATGCTTCCTATACAATGTATCCTATATAGCATGGTGTATGTACAATGCGTTCTTAATTTCGTGCTTCCTATACAATGTATCCAACCTTGAAGGGTTCTATGTATAATGTGTTCCTTATGTCTCATTTTTCCTTTATAATGTAAGTTGTGTTGAAGGTTCTGTGTACACGGGTAATTTCTTGATTTTCTTACTGTCCCATAGTCCATACTTTACCTCTATAGAGAAAGTTGAGTTCGTAGGGTAAAATTCCCTTATGCATTTTGTTTCAGTGCTCCTCTTCATTAGAGGATTTCTATTGGGAGTAAGTTTATCATCTCGTTAGGATTGTTGTGATTTTGTTTTTAATGGATACCAGACTTCCAAAACCCATAACCCTTTGGGTTCTTCCCTTGTTTTCCCGGGGTCATAAACCATAGCCCTTTCTAGTCACCTTGTTTTGGTTTCAAGTCTATGTAGAGGGTGTAACCATGCATTTTCTTTTCTGGTAGCTTACTGTGTAAGGAAATGATAACTATCAGTTTGATATCTATCAGGAAGACTTGGGTGAAGGATTGGTCGAATAGTCTCTTACCTCCATCCTTCTTTTCGACCGAATTATTTGATTAAAATGAATTATGTAATTAAAAACACTATGTACTTTTATAAGGTAAAACACCATTATTTGTTGAAAAATTAGCAGTGATACTCCGTGTATATAATTATATGCATCGGTTATAAAAATTACTTCTATCAAGAAATAGAATTTGTTTTGTCACTGCTAGAAAAACTATGTCCATTCGATAACCTTCTATGTTATTGGTTAATTATTCAAATCCTCCCAGTGAAAGGTAGATATCCTAGATGGATTAAAATTGTGATTCCTCGATTCATCACAAACTAAATATGATACTTGCATGTATTGTCTTTTCTTTTTAAGGTCAAGGCCATAACTCAGGAGGATTTTCTTCTAATAAGCTCTCCAAAAATTAAATTTATCTTTCACTCAGAATCATATCTTTCTCTAAATTATTGTGAAATTTGTACATCTTGTAAGCATCATTTTCCTTTTTTTCGTCAAAATATCACTATGTATTATGCAAATCAATCTTTTTTTATGTTAGAAACTTCACCACAGTATTCTTTAGATCTTCGTATGGGGTTTATATTGCAAAATTTATTTGACGTAATATTATGGAAGTGTTAAATCCATTCTCTTGTATGCAGTTTGTGTTATATCTTCTCTATGTAATTCTATAAACTTACAGGATATTAAGTTACATGACTTTTATTAAGATTTTTTTTCATTATCTTTATTTCCACATTTATGATAATATATCATATATGTCAACTGATGATGAGTCCCTTTTTCTTGCGAGGGAACCCATCAGATGAAAAATGCACCCACCCCCCTTCCCGATTCTTGGATGAAGGCTTCACAAGGTAGCGAGGATGCTCTATTATGACATCGAAATCCAAGTTAAGTATACTTGATTATTTTATTTATTTGTTTCATCTTTAAAATTTCTCACTTTGGTAAGTTACTAATTCTTTTACATGTTTGTTACAGGTTGGGAGAGTAGCCAATGCACTTGGACAAGTGTGTGGCCTATTGAAAAAAGGTATTCATGTTCCATATTCTTCCACCAGTCCTTGCGAGTATTCCCGGACAGTTTTATGTAGTCCTTTAAATTTTTGTTTCGACTAGATAGGGAGTTCTGGTGTTTAAGGAACTCAAACTATAACATTTTGATATTTTATCTATTGATGGTAATAAATATGTATATCTATTTTTTTCAAATGACCTGTACTCTACTATATCAAGTGTCTTTCTTTCATAATTGACAAAACATGTATTGGGATTGTTATTCTTTTGTTCAACATAACTGCATAAATATAGTGCAGTTTTGTTTATCTCTCTCTCTCTCTCTCTCTCTCTCTCTCTCTCTCTCTCTCTCTATATATCTCTCTCTCTCTCTCTCTCTATATATATATATATATATATATATAAACTAAAATTTTTAATAAAATACTACTACAACTAAATTACACAATGGCAATCCATATCAACTAATATGGCTATACAATTCTTTCAAATAGATTTTGTTTCTAATTATAATAACATAAGATATGGCATCAATTGTATAACCTCAATAATAAAACAACATTAGCATAGCATCAACAATTTAAATACACATCTGAAATACATGTATGAAAAGGATAATGCTAGGAAAAAAATAAAACAACCACATTCCACCCAACTGTAGAACAAACAACTTGTCCTGATCACCCCCTAGCCTGACCATGAGTCTATAAGGGAAAATTGAATTATCCTCCTTAGCTATTGTCACCATCATCAGATCAAAAAATTCTTTGCCTCACACTACAAGTGCTCATAAAAACAAACAATTCACAATTCCTCATCATCCTAAGCAACGTCTTGCCCCCAAGATATGTTGTATATATTATTATGCCTAGGCCTTTCCATTATTTTCCCTCCTTGGGGAAACTTGCAGATTTACAAATCCCTGATTTTTTAGGGCTGCTAGTGGTCAAATTCAACTTCTGCCACTTCTAAAAATCACCTTTGAGTTCACTCAAACCTGTTCCCCACTCATGCATTCATGGTTAGTTATTTTTAACCCGGTTGTTCCATTTGTCTTCGAGCATTTAATTTTATTAAAATTTTGTCTCATACATGTGTCCAATAAAAGAGGACAATTGCGAAAGTCAAATATTTTCTCAACAGTCATGAAATAATTATTTACATAATCCAAAATTCCAAATTTGGATTTTCCATAAATCACAAATTATTTCCAAATCCAAATTTCCAAAACCATAAATTTATTTCTAAATTCAACTTGGAATATATTTTTCTAAAAATTAAGAATATTAGAACTCCCTTGCTCGCAAAAAATAAAATCTATCATTTCGAACATAGTAAGCAATGTGTTGCATCCCACATATGTTGTATTTATATTCTTTTATTTCCTAAGTCTTTTCATTGAAATCATTTCCCTCCTTGGAAATTCACAACTTTAAATATCCCTATTTTTTAGGGGCTCCCAATGACAGAAAATCACTTCTGACACTTGCGTAATCATGCTCTAAGTTAGATCGATCATGTTCGTGTTGGAATGCAGTTTAATATTGAGAGAGTGAGGTGAATCATTATTGATATATTTTAACAATTATTAAATGCTTATTTATTAACTTTATTGGTCAATAAAACTTAAGTAAATGACATCAATAACTATAAACTCAAAATAAAAATTACAAGTTTTTATATAAATGATTGATTTTAGAGCACCAATTCAAGGAGACACCAATTGCCTTGTTTCAGGGAACCAACCCTAGGAAGCACCAACTCCCTTGTTTCAGGGCTTCAACCCTAGGAAGCACCAACTCCTTGTTTTAGGGAACCAACCCTAGGAAGCACCAACTCCATGTTTTAGAGAACCAACCCTAGGAAGCACCAAATTCCTATTTTAAACCTTAATTAGAAAAGGATACTAATACTTCCTTTCTCCTCCCTTCCACCCTAACTTCATTAGTATCTTCATCTTTCTTCCTTTGAATCTACACATGATTTGTATCTTCATATGTAGACCTCATAGATGACTTTATTCTCACCATTATTTCTCATTCATATAGTATTCCAACTGGTTAATTTTGAATCATTGTCTCTTTTAATAATGAACCATTTTACCCTTTCATTAATAGAAATTAATTTCTTCTCGGGTTTCCTATAGGAAACAAAGTTAGGCCCCATGAGCTTTATCTTTGATTTATGTTAACTTGGGTTATGGTTAATTCTCTATTACAAAAGGTGTTTGTTCAAGCTTTGGCAATAAGTCTCCAGCTGTGAACCCCTTTCTTCTATGTGACCAGAACCCGTGACCAAGTGCAATTCTAAACAAGTGCTTATCCGGTGATTTCAACATTATCCTAGATGAACGATTAGGAATTAATATAATGGTGGGATGGATGGTTAGAGAAAATGAACAAGTTAGTTTTTTAATTACATATCCACTTCATGCATTAATATCATGTTGACATGTACTCAAAATATCCAACGGTCTATACTAATAGCTCAACACCTCCTTAGAATTCACAGTCGTGCAACTTGTGGTGTGAGATTACTCCTCTATCATGGATTTGTGTCCATAATGGATGGTGAGATCTTCACTTTCTCATAGCTCTAGAATACTTTGAACCTTTTCATACCTTGGAGATACAAGGTCGATATTTAATCAATCACTGGATGGACGGATTGTGGTATTTTGGGACTTCAACACTCCGGTACTCCAGGACATTTCAAATCTAAAGTTATTTTCAAATCCTCAGAGTTATACCTACCGAAGTGATTACCCTATATTTCCACTTTCTTGATATAATGGTAATAATAAATCCCATAGGATCTTAGATAAAAAAAACCCACGTGATTTTGTGACTCTAGTCTTTGGTGCTTCATGCATTTTTGCTAGTAGGAGAAGTTGGACATCCCTAGAGGGAGTAATCCTGGAGTGACATGGAATATTGGTGTCACCTATGGTATGTGTGCCACATGTCACATTGATCCATGAATTTCACATACCTTATATGAAAAATGGGCCTTGACACTCATCATCAGTTGATTGTGCCACATGTCATCTTTGTCTTCTACCACATGTCTCCCTCTTGGATCATGGCTCTAGTTTGCTTGATCTAACGACTCACATTACTCCTGAATTCTTCTCCAGATCTAATGGTTGGTGGGATTTTGGGGCTTTGACACTCCATGACTTCGGGAATTTGTGGCTTACCCTGTCCTTCCACTATACTTGATTGGACGGTTGGGAATTCACCCGAAGTTCCTCCTTGATCTGACGGTTTGTGGGATTTTTGGGCCTCGACACTCCATGACTTTAGGAATTTGTTTCTTACCTTGTCCTTCCACTATACTCTATTGGACCATTGAGAATTCACTTGAAGGTCCTCTTTGATCTGATCGTTAGCGAGATTTCTAGGCTTCGACACTCTGGGACTCTAAGAATTTGTTATTTCATGGAGCTTCCTTATCTTCAATAGTTTCCAAAGTGGAAAAGTTCCGTAGTCACGAAGCTTACACTTTCCCTCCACTTCTTTATCTAATGACCGAGGATTATCACTCCTGATATAATGGTTAGGTATTAATTTCTCCCAGCCTCTAGATCCACCTTAATCTGATGGTCCTGGATTTTCCCAAAAACCATATCCATAGACATGATTCCTCTGTGACCCCTTTTCATTTACACTTGGATTCCAAATGAACCACGATCGTTGATATGTGGCTTTGTTCAACAGTTGAAATTTTCTATATCGTATTACTATAATAGAGTTCCCTCACATCTATGAAGTGTTTTATAGTTTATCTATTCAAAATTTGATCCCAATAATACTTCCTTAAGGTTCTCCCTTTCCTGAGATTTCCTTCGACCTTTCCAAAAGTCTTAATGTTGCACACTCTGATTTTGTGCATCCTAGTACGCTATGTCTCCTGAGCGTTAGGATATCAAAGAAATATTCTTTCTTAATGATAATACCATATTGATCTTCTTGAAATCAATGCCAACACCATAATACCATGTCCAACATTGATCGTACTAGCCTTCTTTGACATCAAATCCAACACCATAACACCATGTCCAACATTCTCCCCCTTTGGCATTGATGGCAACAAAGTAAAACCCATTTTCAATCTTAACTATATTTTATTGATCATTATCCCCATTTGAAAAAAATGACACAAAAGGATGTTTCCTTTCTCCCCATGGGGTGACACTCCCCCTCTCCATGTTCTCCCTTTATGATGAAGCTTGTGAAATTTTAAAAATATAAGGAAGTGTCTCTCATTCTCATAAACTAATCAAAAAACAAATTCTGCAAAACATTAATCTTCACTTAAACATGTGTGACTCCCCCATATTCCTTTGACTCTACAGAAATGAACTTTAACTTTTGTCCCTTAGAAACAAGATTAATTTTCATCTGCTACTCTACTGTTGCCTCAAATAATTGAGATATGTTTTAGTCTACCATGAGTCTTAACCCATGATATTTTCTATCCAGGATGCTTTCAATGATGCATTCGATATAATTTAATTATGTCTTCAATTATCTTCTTTTAAGGGTGTGTCAAGGTTATATAAATATTACTCAAGAATTATCTTCATTTGTTTCCAGACTGCTCCTTATTTTCCATGATAGTAGTCAACTATTCAGTCATTTGTAACCCAAGAGCCTCTTCATTTTTGTTGTCTCAAATAGTGATATGGTCCAGTGCCCATACAATCATAGCTAACTTATTCACATTCAGATCATGTTCATGTTCATATTTCTTCTCAAATAGAAGTAGATATGAAATTAATGTTGTTGTCTTGTAACCCCTCAAACCATGATATTTTCTCAATAACCTTTTTTTGTTTGTTTTAAGAGTACTCTTCAGAAGATAATTCTCATTCTTTTGGGAATACTTCATTGGATCATACCACATTTTAGTAGCATTTGTAACACTTTACAACGTTTTGTACTTTAAAAGATACTACACACTCCTTGCCCTTTCCTTTGTCTTGTTGACTTCAAGTTTTAAATATGAAAATAATGATGGAATTTTTATTTTCTCTGCCACATTTAGGATTTTCCTCATCCTAGGGACACCAAGAATAACATTCCTATGTTCTTCAATACTCATATGGTCATTACCAGGAACTACCTTAAGTATTCCCTGAATCCTCCCTTTCTTTTGTTTATATTTTTTGTTGAGGGGGAATTTAGTATATTATCATAATAAAATTGAAAACCTTCCAATATCATCATCACTCAATTCTTTTGGTTGATCTCCTATTTAAATTCCATCATCGTCATCATTGTTTTGTGCA